>JAPYZE010003198.1:0-14242 GCA_030522805.1 Leptomastidea abnormis | reverse complement strand
CCTTCAAACATCTCATTTTTTCCTCAAAGTTCCCGGCGGGTATTGAAAATCACCCTCAAATATCCGAGTATGCATATATATATATATATATATATATATATATATATATATCTATATCTGGCCTCCGCTCGCTCTCTTGCTCGTTTCACGGGTTAACTCCCCATATACGGCGCGCCTAAAGAAGTTTCACTTCAAAAACCGAATTGAAAATTCTTACCGTTACAAAGCTTTCTCTATGAGAAAGCAACACTTGGTCAAAACTTACTAATAATTATGGACTTTTGGGCGTTAATGGGTTTAATAAACCAATTCATATATTGTATTCTATGGGCTAATATTAACTTTTTACGTTTTATTATTTATATTATTATTTATTAACTTTCATTCTTGTTAATTACGATCTTTAATTATTATTTGAATCTTTGTAAACAAGACGATTGTTATTCACTTCTATAATTCAGATAAAATAAAATTATTAACTCCTTTGCACTTTTGTAACTTTTAATTAATTGTTCATTAATTATTATTTTTATTGTAAAAATTTGGAAATTTATATTTTATCAAAGATTACAATTTACTAAATAGATATTTTATTTATTTTTATCATAGTTATCTTTTCTCCTTTAATCAAATACAAGAGAATAAGGCCCTATGGCCAAAGATTAATTTTCTAAATCTAAATAGATTTAAATATTAACGATCAAAAGATCGTATATTACATTGTCTTATATTGTTAAACACCTTTTTGAACTGCTGAGTAGTAAAAAATAATGTGTATTTTTATCAATAAAATTAAATTAATTTTTTTATGCACACATTTCCAAAAAGTTTTGGAAAATTTCTATCTTACTCATACTTTTGTTTTATCGTATACATGTTGATCTATTGATATTACTCGACAAAACTAAAAAAAAATATAAAAGTAATATTTTAATACTACATATATCTCTACTATATCAAAATGATCTTTAAACTGGAAATTTTTTAAAGACATAGTTAAGCATAAATAATAAACCATGCAATCAATACACCTTTGATACGTTAATTATAAATATGATTTTTTAGAATATTAATATTTGAGAAACAAAATGAGAAGAATGTAAGTAACGCGCTTAACGAGGCATTATCTGATTTTATAAAGTTGTCTCCTAATTCTCCCGCTTTACTTCAATGTATATAACTTTGACGTTTGGGCTTATGAAATATAATAAGATGTAAAATTATAATTATCAGGCTGTATATTTCCACACGTTGGGATTGATAAATAAGAAGGAAGAGAGGAGATAGAATAGAGAGCGATAATAGACACGCGTGAAGTGCGAGAGAGAAAGCAAATTTGGTAGTCCGACATACATCAGTTTGTCTATAATAGACTTATATGTAAAATGCATTGAGTGTTGAGCGAGCGCGTAGGGGTACCGTCGCCGTGCGCGAGGCGGACAGCCGCACAAAGCAACGAGAAAATAACGCTATAGATATAGTGGAGCGTGGAAGTTTATTTTAATGCGGTAAAATCATTGTAATCTAAGAATACAATTACAAGCGACGTACCATTATGCTTGTAATTTTTGTTAGTTGTTCCGTGGAATATAAAGAATACATAGCAGTAAATAAAAAATGTCATATTAGATGCGTAAAGCATTAAAAAGCGAAATACTCGAAAATATATAATTTCATCATCGATTTCAGTATCACGTGATCCAGTTGGGCGGAGCCAGCGGTGCGGCGGCAATCAACGAGTCGCACGACGTTGCGAGAGACATCGGTAGGTGTCTCGTTCGGAGTGCCAGCGGAGCTGGTCTTTTTCCGTCAATCCAGCACGCGCACCGACCTGACTCTCCCGCCGGTGGTCTCTCAATACCAATTCAAGGCTATGTAAAATAAACGCTTGCTCTCTTTCCAATAATAATTGGTGTTTAATTATCGTATATGATTCTTTATTATTTTACTTGTATGTTGCCTTATTATCTGTACTGTAAAGAGGTCACCCTGATTTCTTATCTTCCACGATAAGTCCAAAACAGCACTAAGTCTGTTATGGATGGAAGTATCTTTTCTCTAATCAACTGTCTCCTTTTTGTGGGCCCGTACATAGAGCACTGTGCACCACAACCTGAGGATAGGCATTGCGGAAGCATGCTAGCATGCTTTACCTCACCATAATATACATTCATTTATTGATCGCATTAACTCATTTCTTTATCTTTTGTTCGCGAGTGGATTTTATTATATTACTCTAAAACGTCGTTAATAATAATTAAAATTAATAAAAATTAGATTTTATTCTTTATAAAAAGCTTGCGAACATTACAATACATACATACTTACCTTCTTATAATAAATGAATTCTTTTTTTATCCTGCAGTATAGTTGAGAAAAGTATGGTAAATGACTAAATTCATCTTCTATTAATTCGCCATTTGCATCATAATTTGGTTTAATGATCTCGTATAAAAATGACAAAGATATAAGACTAGATGAAACACCTATAATAATTAAACTATACTTCATAATACTCCAGGTTTTTTTATTTGACTGTTCAGGCTTTTCTTGACTGTCGTTATTATCATTCTTATTGTTAATTTTATTTTTATTTACTTGTTTTATATCGCTAAAAAACGTATTTAGAGATGCTGGTAATGTTTTTGGTACCGAAAATCTAGATTTAATAAAATAATGATCTGTAAAACAAATTTTGTGTATTAACTATTTGTAAGAGCAAAATAATTTTTTTTTAATATTACAATTTTTCACTACAGGTGAATTGTGAATACTATAGTAAAATGTTCTAGCAAAAAATTGTATCATAAGAATCTGCATAGACCAATAAGATTTTAATATTTAAATTTTTGTAACAATAATAATAAAATAACAGCTGTTTGAATTATTTGATCAATTAATTTTTTTAGCGTATAGTTAAAAGAGATCTAAGGTTAAAGAGAGATAGCGATAGAGCACACTTTCTATTTCTATTTTTTAAAAAGGTCACCAATAGCTTAGTAGATAGAGGCACTAATCTTTAGTTTCGTGCAGATTGTAAATTTAAGTGGTGTAAATTTGATTTTCAGTCAAAATTTTTTGAAAAAATTTTTTCAATTAATTTTGCCGAAGACTGTTTCCAGGTTGCGCATAAGTGTTATAATTGGATGATTATTAAAAACTAAACTAGTAAATACAACCCTAAACCGAGCATGTATGACCTGAGATATGTATATGCAAAATAATCCGTAGTTACGGGGCCTCAATGTCAGAAAAACAAGTGCTACACCAGAATATGTATGTAATCGGAACTGCGTCACAGCAATGCACATGAATAAATGTATCTTAAAAATACGATCTAACCAATGTAAATGATTTATCTGTGTAATATTTCAGAACTAAACGTGAAGGCTATATGTACTTCAAACTAAAAGTCAATAAACGTACTCTTTTTGCTTTCTTAAAGAGAAAGCTGTAATAGTAAAAAATTTCGATTTGGGTTTTATAAGTTTTTTAGATGTTTTGGAAATTCTTGAATGCAAAAAATATGTTTTTAGAAAAAGTCTGTATGTCTATGGTGATATTTGTCATGCGATCTTCCAAAACTTTTAAACGCTGACATACCTAAATTTTTTCGTCAAAAATAGTTTTTTATTATTCAGTTCAGAATCTACACTGAATAATATAACAATATCAACTTACATAATGAAAATTTAAAAAACTTTTCAAATATAAAAATGTTTGTTATGCACTAAATATGTTTATGCGTATATGTGTTTATGCATTTCCAGAATTTCACGTATGGAAAATTGCATTTTAATTTTTCTTATTTGTGAAAAAAAACACGCAATAACAGTTCTTAATTAAATACTTTTAAGGGGGCGGATTATAAGACCGATGTTCTACTTTGCTACGGAGCCTTTTTTTGCCAACAACGACTAGGTCTGTGCTGCCCAGAGTACCACAAAAAGTTTGTCATGCTTATACGATAGCAAAAAGATGAACAACAAAAAAACTTAGTTTACAAAACCAATGGGATGGACCGCTCCTACAAGCCAAACAGACTGCTACTTCTATATGACAAACACTAATAGTTTTAACATGATTACTAAATTTAAAATCCTATATGCAGACGTTTCATCAGTAAAAAAGCCCGAAAAAATAGTAGTCAAGGATGCAAGAGAGACATCGGAATGCATGGATGTAGACACTTCAGGATTAGCAGAAGGAAGGTGAATCATTACTGAGGAAGAAAATTCCGACAATAAAGAAACGTCAGCTGATAAATACTTGCTAGATAAAGAAAGAAAAGCTCCTCAAACCTTTTATAAAAAGGAGTTAAGTGATTTTATTTGAAATTTAGGACGGCCTAAAGATGGAGCAGAATATCTAGCTTCGGTACTCATAAAGAAATCTTTGTTTGCACAAAAAACAACAGCTTCTTTTTATCGATATAAAGAAGAATTTCAAAAGTTTTTTACAAACGATACGAAAAATTCTTTAGTATACTGTACAAATATAATGGGGCTAGTCAATGAAGTAAAACCGAACACATATAAAGACGAGGACTGGAGACTTTTTAATAACTTATTGAAACAAAGTCTCAAACTTTTTTACTTCACAACGAAAATAAGTTTGCATCTTTATAGCTCACTATCTGTATACTTCACTCAACTAAACTGAAGGAAACATATGAAAATTTGAAGATAGTATTAGAAAAAATAAAGTACTCTGAACATCAATGGAAAGGTTGTGGCGATCTTGAAATTGTAACCAGGATATTAGGACAACAATCAGGTTTTACTAAAAATCTTTGTTTCTTATGTTTGAGGGATAACAGAAATCGTCAGAGCCATTATGCTCCAAAAATATGGTCAATTAGAGTAGATTTGGAACTAGGGTCAAAAAACATACGCCCACTATTGATTGAACCATCAAAGTATCTGCTGCCTCCACTTCATATCAAACTTGGTCTTATCAAACAGTATGTAAAAGCTCTCAATAAAGATAGCGATTGTTTCTTATACTTAGAAGAAAAGTTTCCCGCAATTAGTTATGCTAAATTAAAAAAAGGTATTTTTGAAGATCCTCAAATGCGAGCTCTATTTTAAGACCGAAATTTCATGACAAAAATGACTGTTAATAAGAAAGCCGAAAGGCAAAGTTTTAAATCAGTGTGTGACATTTTCTTAGAAAATAAAAAGAATGAAAACTATGAGGAATTTGTCGAAGAAATGCTAAAAATTTAAAAAATTTTGATTGTTTAATAAACTATAAAATGCATTTTTTACATTTTCACCTCAATTACTTTCCTTACAATCTTAGAGACTTCAGCAAAGAACAACGATTGTATCAAGATATAAGTATAATGAAGAATCGATACCGAGGAAAATAGGACGTTAAAATGGTGGCTGACTTTGGCTGGATGCTAAAAAGGAACACTGAGTACATTTGCAAAAAAAGAAAAAAAACCTTTGCACAGGTCATTCGAAGAAAAGAGTTCGTTATAAAAGGAGAAAGGAGTAGAGCATTCACGTATAATACACGTATAAATGTTTTGCCTCTAATCTACGCAATAAAAGACAAATTTTTACGATTTTTCAGCAATTTTTCAAAGTTTTTACTATTTTTCGAAATTTTTTAGAACGTACGGATAAAACGAACTCTAAATTTAGAATCAGTAAGGGTAACTCCACAAAAAATGTATAATAAACGTCTGAAGAAATCTTTTGTTTCTAATCAATACGCTTAAACACGAATTTTCACGATTTTTTAGCGAATTTTTAAAATTTTTATCCATTTTCTTTCAGTATAAAGAGCATACAAGTAAAACAAACTTTGAATTCGGATTCAGCGCGTCAAAATATATAAAAATCATTTATTTTTTAGTGTTTTGAATTTCACTCGTCCTTTTTCTCGTGTTTTACTATGATTCAATTTTTTCTTATACTCGTTTTATTGACGCCTCTTCGCTATACTACGTTGCGTCAAAGTCGGAAGGAATAAAATTCAAAGTTTTCAACTTTATTTAAAAATTTTGAATTTATTTAGTTTTAAGTTTGCGATTATTACTGATAAATTTTGTTTCCTTATTACTGAAAAGCGTTATTTTCTTTTCTGACGCTCCTTCTAAGCCTACGTTGCGTCAAAATTGTGTTAATATGTACTTATAATTTTGCGCCTAAATTAGTTGCGAGTTAATTTATCAGCGTAGTAGGACTAACTAATTGTTTACCCCCGCCTTACTTCCGATTTCTTCTTCTTTAACTATTTGGCAAGACACGCTTGCCGACAATCTACGTCGCACTCACCCCTAAGCGCACGCTCTCTAAAGCAATTTATAGTTCTTCGGTGGTACTGTACCTTGCCTAGTGCGGGCTGCAATCCACTTCCCTGTAACTTTTTATAATTCTTTCCCTTCAAACTCGCGCGCATCTTACATAATCACCACTAAAATGATTATAAACGTATCGAAGTTTTGTAATTTCAAACACTGATAATAAAGTGAATAATCGTTGTAAATAGTTTATAAATATATAGAAATGAAGTTGAAAGTGTTGTTGAAATCAAACAGTACATTTTTTATTGTGAGTGTTATGACTTCCATAAAGATTGACCGACTTCCGTAGCACGCGGTTAGGTTCTCCTCTCGCACTAAGTAAAGTGCAACTTTCGTACACGTATTAAAGTACAATTTTTTCTACAACTTATCCTCACAAACTCATTTACTTGTATTGGGGTTTTCGTTTGTAAGACAAAAGGAGTGGACAATATCTTTTTTAGGAGCGGATTTAGCCGTATAGGTACAATGAGTTTGTGAGGATATGTCGTAAAAAGAATGGTACTTTAATACGTGTACCAGAGTATTACTTTACTTAGTGCGAGAGGAGAAATCGCACTCAATGTCGTGCTATGGGAGTCGGTCAATCTTTATGGGATCAAAAAAATCTCGATAAAAAATGTACTGTTCGATTTCAACAACATTACTTAAAACTCTACTTCTATACATTTATAAACGATTTACAAAAATTATTCACTTTATTATCATTCTTTGAAATTGCAAAACTTCGACGCGTTTATAATTACTTATGTAGAAATTACGTAGAATGAGTGCGAGTTAGAAGGAAATAGACTATAGGAAATTACAAAAGGAAAGAGGATCGCAGCCTGCTCTAGGCAAGATACGATACCATTGAAGAACTATAAATTGCTCGAGAGAGCGTGCGCTTTAGACGCAAATTATAAATATATACTAAGCTAACTTACAACATACTCCTGACTTTGACGTGACAGAGGCTCAGAAGGAGCGTCAAAAGAGAATGTATCTTATTAGTAATAAGAAAACAAGATTTATCAGTAATTATCGCGAACTTAAAACTAAAAAAATTAGACATTTTTAAATGTAGTTGAAAATTTTAATTTTCATCCCTCACAAATTTGAGGCAACGTAGTATAGAAGACGCATCAATAAATAAAAATAAAAGAGAAAGTTGACTAATATTCAGTAAAACAAGAGAAAAGACGAATAAATCAGAATGAAATTCACAATTAATAAAAATTAAATGAAAAGGTATTCAGAGCGACGTATAATGATCAATTTTGTTATTGGCCTAATTACTAATGACGAAGCAGTACGAATCTTAGCGACTATCACCAATGAGTTGGGGTCCTTAAAAATTTTGACAACTCTACCGAGAGGCCATTTGCCTGGGGAAACAAGCTCGTTCTTTATGAGAACTAAATCACTTTCTGTCAAAAATAAATGTTTTTTCTTACATTTAGATCTCTTTTGTCTTGACAAGAGATACTTTGAAGACCTTTCAGAAATTTTGAACACTGGAAGTCAGTTATTTTCAACGACTAGAGAAAGGAATGTTGTCATTACTAATGTCGGGCTCAGGAACAAGGTACGAAGACCTTTGAATAAGAAAGTGAGCTGGGGTTAAAGCGTCGAGATCTGAAGGGTCATCGTTTAGGTGAATCAAGGGTCTCAAATTTAAGCAAGCTTCTATTCAACATAGGAGAGTCGAAAATTCGACGAATGTAAAAACTTGTTCGCATACAACACGCTTGAGGTGGAATTTTGTCGACTTGACAGCCGCCTCTCAGAGTCCGCCAAAATGAGGAGCAGATGGTAGGTTAAAATGCCACGTGGTTTCTAAATTAGCGAGAGTAGAAATAAATGTTGAAGATTCATTTCTCTCTGCTAGCATTTTGCAAAGTTCACGAGATGCTTCTACAAAGTTAATTTCCTGGTCGCTATGAATATCCGTGCAACGACCACGACGGGAAGTGAATCGGTGAAAAGCAGCAATAAATGCTTCTGCAGAGTAGTCTTCGACTACTTCTAGGTGTACTGCTCGCGTTACCATACAGACGAAACGTGAAATATAATCTTTTTGCGTTCCTTGACCTCTAACTTAGGCCAAGCGAATTGAAAATGGACTGGCGTAATCAACACCAGTCTTTTGAAAAGGAAAGATAGGAATTACTCAAAGAGGTTGGTTACTGTAAGTGCGGGGCAGGCGGAGAGAGGGGTGTGCCTGTATGCTTATACATAGGAAATCAACAGTGCTGCCACTGTAGACAACAAAATTTTACTCTGCTTGTTATCGTAGTTATAAAGTGATTTTTTTAATAAAATTAAGTTTCAATAGATGATTTTTTTAATAAAATTAAGTTTGAATGTTCAATGCTATGAAATTGATTCTTGATCTAATAGGGAATTTATTTTAATTAATAATAATAATATAAAAATGCGTAATAAAGTGTGACATAGCAAATATTAATGACGCGTCGTAGTTAACATTATGTCTTTCTATTTGATTATCTTAATAACTAGATTGTAAAACTACTTTATTTTTTTTAATTGTTCAGAAATTGTTAAGCTTACATTTAAAACTTTTCTAATAATGATCTTATCATTTTTAATAACAAATTTTTAACAAAAACTCAAAATTGTTGTATTAAAATACTTTTTAAAAGTTTCTTATTATTTTTGTGTGGGTATCCAACCTCCTTAAGATGATGGTAGATCATTGGCTGCGTTCACAGTGGAACTTTTTTTGATAATTATTGAACACAAGTACTGGCGTCCACTTGTATTCACCAGACTACTAAGCAATGTTTGAGGGATTATTAGAAAGAAACGTTTTACTAGTATTGCGTTGTTAAAACAAGTACCGTTGATGACGGAACTAGAAAAAAAGTAGATAATGTACAATGTGTAAAAGTAGATAGTACAAGTTTTCAGTACTATCTTCTTTTGAATAAATAAATTTTCTAAAATATTTCGTACGCCTGGGCACGCTTCCGAGAGCGTAGGGTGCAGAGCGTGCGAGTGCGGGCTCTCTAGTAACCGGAGAGAACGTGAAGGCATGACAACGTGGGTGTCTCACAGCTATTGGCGATAGTTGACAACTCTACGTTGGTCGGGGTGGCCAACCCCGATAAGTCATCGGGGCCCGAGAAGAAAGCCTTGGGTCTCCGCGGAGAGCTTAGCTCCGCCAGATTTAAAGCTTGCGCTTGAGATTAGCTGCGTAGTAGGGAAAGCCTCTTGCACTGCGCAAGTGAGCTCAAGCGCTAATGGAGCGATCCGTCCTAGTGAACGCCGGCAGCAGCAGAGCTCGGTCAGGGGGCGAGAGCAGATTAGTGAGCGTAGCGGAGACTCCGCGGCAGCAGTCGTTAGCCCCGATGAAATGTTTGAGTATCTCGATCTCAAGAACGAACATCCAGGCCAGAAAAGAAGTCAATGAAGCTTAAGAGGCGTGGAGAAGGCTCGACGCGCTAGCAAGCAGGTGATGACGATGTTCGTTGGGAAACGATGGCTTTTGCTGGCCGTTGACCAAACAAGTTGAGTAGCTAGAGAAAAACATACTTTGGAAGGGAGAGGAGGGAGTTGAAAAAAGCGCGCCCAGTGACAAGACCAGGTCCGCCAGAGGAGAGATAAATAAGAACACAAGCAGTACGGGATACTGTGTGATTTATTGAGCCTTAAAGTTTCTGCCAGCACGATCCTCGTAAGAAAGGGGGGGAGACGAGTCTAATGAACGGCCGAGCGATGCCAACTCTTATGCCCTAAGCCTTGATATTTCTCTAGCGGGAGTGCTTGGCCGGTCGCCACCTAGCGGTTAGACCCTGATCTGAGGCTTCTTTACTTTCCCTGCCATGGTGCGTGTACAACTTTTCCGCTCGAAGCGCAGTCGGGAAGCAACAACTTTGTTTTGTGCAGCGGCTGAAACGTTGACGCTGTCCGGTCGGAGGGCAGAAAAAGTATTTGATACTAAAACTTGTTAGCGCATCTGAATAAAGTCAAGGTAACCTGAGGATCCTTGGCGCAAACATACTAATAATACTAAAAACGCTTGTGCACCTTATAGTATCAGATACTAAACTTCCTTAGCATATCCGAGTAGTGTGTCGAGGTCACCTGAAGATCTTCGACGCATGTTAATAGGAGCAACCACACCCTTGTACTTTTAAGTAGCAAATTCTAAAATTCCCAAGCTCATCCGAGTATAATCGAGGGGATTCGAGGTTCTGTTGCTCATAGTAGCCGCATTAAGCACGTACTTGCACCTTAAAGTGGCGATACTACAGTTCCCTAAGGCCTCCAAGTATGATCAAGGAAACCCGGAGTTCCTTGGCACATCCTAATCGCACCAAGCGCACCCTTGCACCCTCGAGTAGTGCATAGCAAAACTCCCTAGGGCACAGGAGTGCCTAGAATACCATAATGCGCGCGAGTAGTGCCTAGTTATCTCTAGATAGAGTTCATGCTTTCCAACGTGCCTCGCTAGTGTCCCCTAGCGTTTACCAATTACTACGAGTATGCGCTGGCGTGCGCTAGCTATCACTAGCAACTACCAGTGTCTTATACCAACCACGAGCGTCAACTATCACTCACAGGCAACCGCTAGCGTCCGCCATCACTCGCCAGCGTCCTCGGTAAAGATTACAAATTAAACATTGCATAGATATTTTCCCTTATACTCTCTCTCTTTCTCTCTCCCTCTCTCCCTCTCTCTCCCCCTCTCCCTCCCTCTCTCTCCCTCTCCCTCCCCCTCTCTCCCCCCCCCTCTCCCTCTCTCTCTCTCTCTCTCTCTCTCTCTCTCTCTCCCTCTCTCTCCCCCCTCTCCTCCCTCTTTCCCCCTCTCTCCCTCCCTCTCTCTCCCTCTCCCTCCGTCCCACTCCCTCTCCCTCTCCTTCTCTCTCCCTCTCCCTCTCTCTCTCCCTTCCCCTCTCTCTCTCTCTCTCCCTCCCTCTCCCTCTCCATCCCCCTCTCCTTCTCTCTCCCTCTCCTTCTCTCTCCCTCCCTCTCCTTCTCTCTCCCTACTTGCAAGCTACTAATGTAACCGTCGTTTGAGTAATAAATTCTACTCCGGCACGGCTTCATTTTTACTTCATTTAGATTTCTTTTGGAGGTTAGACTGTTTGGTATCGATGTGTTTCTTCTGTTTTGTGCTCTTCGACAATCTGCGCCTCCTGATTGGTCCTTCTTGATCAGAATCTATTAATCAACATCGCATTATCAAGTAGGTCTGTTACCAAGCTTTTGTGGCTACTGCGCATCTAGTTCTGCACACATCGAGAGAGGTTGTGAGGCCATTACTGTGGGTGGCGCTGTCCTTCGCTGGTTGCGCGCGCAAACTCTGGAGTTTGGCGCGCAATTTAAATTTTAACAGTTTGATATCATACTATGCGGCCTCACAACAGCAACTACCTATCTCTCATCATAGTTTGATGTCAAGGCTACTTTTGTGGAGCTGCTGTCTTTTCTTTCGTTCCTGTCCTCCACTAGCTATAACAGTTCTATACTCAGTCAACTGTTGGCAGAATCTCTACCTTCAACTTTCGGCGCCATCTATCGGAATTGATCTGTACTAACCTTGCTCATGGCCCTGATGTGTCTGCGCGTGCATCTCTCCAAGTTGGCACCAACTTTTAAATAGCTTTGCACTTCAACTCATCTACAAGTATCTCTACCATCGTTGGAATCTTTTGTGCTGCATATTATAAGTGTTCTAGCCTACGTTTCCTAGAAAGATGTCTACGTTATTTATTAATTGCTAGTTTGTAGGGTTACATGTGCAGGTCGGTTTTGAGTTATCTTGAATGATTTGAGTGTTTTTATACGTCTCCATTTACTACTTTTACTCTCTTTTACTCTCTTTATCTAATTATTCAATATTTGTGTTTCAATTAACAATTAATATTTATCTCTTCCTGCAACATTCTCTGAGTTCCATACTTAAAATGGAACAATTCAAACAATTTCTCGAAATATTTGAAGCAGAACATAATTCTAATCAAGCCAGTTTTAATAAGATTTTAGATTTGATTGAGTCTAGAATCACACAGTTCAATGCCACTATGAATTTCTTCACTGAAGAGTTAAACAAGCAAAAGCTTCAATTAGAAAAAATTACTAACTATGTTTTAACAATTGAAAAAGCTACACCTTTCCTATCTACTTGTTCTTGTACACTTCAAGCTAATGACAGATATAAAGTTGTTTTGTTAGGTATTTCAAATGATCTTAGTATTACTGATGACACTATTCTTTCTCGACTACTTGATTCTTTGGAACTACAAAGGCTACAGTCCCACTTAGTTCTTATTCGGAAATGGGCATTATCTCGATCACTGACTCCTAACAAATCAACATCTACCACAAAAAGTAGAGGTCTTGTTTTTCAGCTAAGCTCGCCTCAAGTACGAAATCTTCTCATTTCCAGGGCCAATAGACTGACCGGTAAAACAAATTCTGAGATATTTAGTAATGGTGATAATGAAACACTCTCTCTTCGTCCTTTATGGCCAAAGCCATTGTACTATCTGCTTAGTGAAGCGCGTAGGGCAGCTAAAAAGCTAAACTATGCCCATCCTTTTGTGCGCGATTACCGCATCTTCATGCGTCCTACATGCCAAGCAGATCCCATTCTAATTAACGATGTTACTGACCTGTCCAATTTAACACCTTATCAAACGACATAGATATCTAAGGACATTCTACTAGTTTTTATTTTTTTATTTTTACTCGTTATACTTCCTTTTTCTTTATGCTTGTGAATAATTCCTTATTGAAGCACTAATAGATAAATTTAAAATTCAATTCACTCAGATCATTCAGACTGCCTTGTACTCTTACTCTACTTTTTCATCTATATAAATACATATTGCCCTACTGTCAAATTCTATTGTTTTAAATTCAATAATTTAATTCTATTCCGCTATTGTTATATTCTTTTGATTAATATTGTAAACTTATTTATATTTATATTCTACAAATTTTTATTTTTGTAATTTTGTTTGTATAATAAGCTGTATTTTTGTTCTAAGGCCAGATGGGGACGTACCCCTTGGTCTAATAAACCTTAATCTAATCTAATCTAATCTAATCTTTCTCTTTCGTTCTCTTTTCCTCTTTTTTTTAATTTAAGCAGTAATACAACTTTGATAGTCTTATAAAAAAAATAAATACAATGTCCAAAAATTTTAATTTTGAAATATTACAAACAATATTGAAAGTAAGAAATGACTCATACTGTATACGCCTGCAATTTTGCAATCACCTTCGCAAGTTATTTGACCACCCGTTGGTTTCCGTTGCTGTGCAAAATCGCGCGGTCAGCACAAATTTCAGCTTCTCGCTCTCTTGCGACGACCGCCGTCCCGATCGCACACTCCCATCGCGCATACACCTAACAGTATTTTCAATATATACTTTGTTCAGTGTTTTTAAATTAGAGTTGTTTATTTCGAATCCCTCTCCTTGATCCAGTAAAACAAAAACTGGTTAAAAGTGCATACATAAATTTGGTCCTTCGAGTCGGATCGAGGAATAGAGGACAGTTACAAGAAAACACTGCGAGAGATATTTGTGACGTGACAGGACCGCAAACAGCCCTGTGGAAACAAGTAACCAAGGACATCAAGTGGTCTGCCCAACTAGTAGCAGACAACCTTGGACTTCCTACTTCGACGTGCTATACGACGGTACGTGAAGTAGCTGACGATTATCTGCAGACAGGTATCAACAGAAGGAAGTACTTGCTCTTCGATATATCCATCAGGTAATAAAGTTAAAAATCACTACAGTGCCGCGGATCTAAACCTAAAGTCAGACATTGAGTGCGCCGATCAGGACTCGCGCTCTGCCCTTATTGTCTGACATTTGAAAAGGGTTGTTCTCGCGCCACGTACTCAAATACACGATTGTCTATCATCGTGCATTCCTGACTTAAGTCTAGAAAATCTGATC
>JAPYZE010003197.1:0-17489 GCA_030522805.1 Leptomastidea abnormis | reverse complement strand
ACAAATATATTAAATAAAACTTCGTTATCTGAAATGTAAGACTATAAATGTATGTAAACATTTACGCTGCTTATTGTTGAATTATGATTTTTCGTTTTAAACATTTTCTATGCAATAATCTCAATAATTTTAATTTCCAAAAGAAATCATTATAGCTGATAATTATTTCAATAACAAAAAAATTAATTGCCAACACCATACCAACGAATAAAAAAATAAGATGAGGAGCGAATTCATAAATGTTTATGCTGGAAGCGCTTAAAACGTCTTTACGGCATTTAGGTTTTCTAAATGTCCATCTCAATATGTGCCTCTGTCGGATACCAACCTCAGCAATTTTTGCCAATCTTCACAAATAAATAAAAATTAATTAAAAACCAATTTGAAACTAACAATTTATTTTAATTTTAATTATATGAATAATCACCCGACTCTTGTTATTTCAACAATTGAACTATTAAAAGGTACGCCAAAAGCTGTACGTGTTGGTCCATAAAGATTAACTTCCATCAGTTCACAAATTTCACGATTATCATATGTTTTATCAATTATACGATAACCTACATCTGGATGCGTATGATAAGCAAAACCACCTTTTTGAACAAGGTCCATTCCTATTTCGGGTTCTAGGAACCATTCAGATCTCGGTTTGTGCAACCAATGATTTTCATAAAAAGTCATTGCACTCCACTCTCGTTTCTAAAAGAAAAATTGTTTAATTTACGTCACGTCTAAATTGATATAATCTAAATTTTAATAAAAAAAAAAAAACCTTTAGAAAAAACTCAAAATAAATCATTGGCTCTGAAGCCATTTTCAAATTTATTTTTCCTAATTCGTGTAGCGAATCATTAATTTTAAATATTGGTTCATCCAAACGAGCCGAAACAATACTAGCTGAATAAAAATTATAGACGAGAAAACTAAAAATTAAAACAAACAAAAAAGCTATGCGAGTTGACATTTGCTTCATTTCTATATCGGTGCCTAATAAATAAAAATATATATTATTATATTTTGATTTATTGACACATTTAAAATACATAAAATAAATTTGTTAATACCTTGTTGACATAATGAACCAACAGTGATTAAAAAAGAGTTTGAATATTTAATAATTCCATCATTAAAACTTTCCTTACGCAAAACAAAGATCAAAGCAGTTGTTATTAAAATAAAAAGCAGAATCATATGATACCAAGTCTCAATAGTAAAAGGCCTCAGTATTTCTCCTATTTTCATATTTTTTGGTTGTGGATTACGAAATATAAAACACGTTCTATAATATTTCAATTAATCTAGTTAGTATTAAGATTATATTAATAATTCGTGATTTTTAGTTAATACGAATAAAATTTTACCTGAACGGCCAATCTTGGTGAACATATGTAAATCCATAAGTTCTTGGGATACTCATTCCAATTGGAGTACCACTAATATCCATTGCATTATTAAATAATCCTTTTTCCATGGGACCACGAGGATCACCAGCTTCCCATTGTGGTGTTTCAGAAATATCCAACCTATAAAAAATAAAATATTTTTCATGCACTGCATATTATTTATTAATTAATAAATTTTAAACTCACGAAAAATTGTATATTTCTGAAAGATGCTTCAATATGTTAAATGAAAATTTTGATTGACCATCAATAGTGTTATGAGTATAATCGTTTAAGTAAACGTCTAGTGAAACGTTTTGTGGTTTATGTGGACTCTATAAATAAAATTATTTATTGAAATAATTTTTTTTTTTTTTCAAAGAAATATGATTAATTAAAATTATACTTATTTTACTTTATAAAACATAGCTGAAAAATGAAAACCATGCAAGTTTGAGCGCCTGTTTAATTTTGAACAGCTAACGACACTTAAACCATAATCTTCGTTCCAACTGCCAAGTGACGTGATATTTAAGTTACCACCACGTTCTTTTGATAAATTATAAATATCATATAAATTATAGCGATTTGTATCATTATCAAAAATAGCAATCATAACATTTGTCGAAAGTCCAAACGCTCGATCATCAATGGCATCCAAAACATCTTCTAGATTTGATACTAAAAGCAACCAAAAATGTAATTCACCAAACATCCTGGATTCAGATGCCTAAAATCCAATATATTGTTAAAAAAAAACTTAAAAATATACTCTTTAATGTTTTTTAAAAATGATTTTACCTCGAAAAATAATGACGTTATATTTGATGCGTATAAACAACGAAGATCAACAAAAATACCTATTTTCCAGTAATTTACTTGAGCTAATACATGGATATTTGTGTTGTTATTAATTTTGTTAAATACTATTGCTACACCGAGGTTACTAAAATCTTTGAATAATGATAATTTTTCTGAAATGTTGATTTTTTTTTTTGCATTATGTATATTTTATATTTATTTTATTTGCAAACAAATGAAAATTTTAAAACACGATAAATAATTAATGTTACCGTTGATGCTGTAACAAGATATTCCTACGACGATTGGTGTCTTTTTGTCATTAAAATAATCAATAATAAAATTATGTTCTACAATACTGTAGGTGTTTACTAACAGTAAGCAATAAAACATACATTTTAAGTACATTTTTGAAAATAAAAATGAGCCATAAATTTTGAGCTTAAAACCAAAAAGATGTTTATGATGAAGTTACCTTTGCATAATTCGAAAAAAAATATTGAATCGAGCAATTATTGAAGACGTTAGAGTCGCGTGACTGATATTGTTACAAAATATTTACGACCTATCATGATGTACTATATGTACTGCTCTTATGTATATCTTAACTATTTACGAGTAATAATTAGAGGTTTTTGAGTGATATAAATTATGATAGGTAAAAGAAATGATAACAAAAGATTTGTAATACAAATTATTTATGAAAATTAGTAATTAATAAATTTTTATTTTTATATACTAAATATACTTACTTTATACGTAAGTTGAAGGATATGTAACATACTTATAGGTAAAAACAAAATTGAGAGAAAAAATTATGTAGTGAAGTTATTTTATTATACTAGCTCATAAAATATTAATAATACTTGAATTAATTGTGTAATATTCTAAACTTACAGATGTCCTAAATTTCATCTAATGAAAAGTACAATTATTAGATGAATTAAAATATATATAAAAATCTATTCACGATGGTAATTGATTTAACATTTTTAGCCTCAATAATAGTCTATTCAACCAAGACAATAATTTTAATTTCCAATAAAAGCCAAAATGACAAACAATTATTTCAATCGTAAATAAGTTGATCGATAGTAACATCCCAATTATTAACAAAATTAAATGTGGTGCAAATTCGTAAATGTTTATACTTGAGGCGCTCAAAACATCCCTACGACAACGGGGTCGTCTAAAAGTCCATCTCAATATTTGACGATGTCGGATTCCGACCTCAGATATTTTTGTCAACCTTAACATAAAATACATATCAATTTATTATTTGGATATTTACAATATTTTTTTTTATTTTTTTAAATAATATGAATAATTACCCGACTCTTACAATTTCCACGATTGAACTATTAATAGGAACTCCAAATGCATTTAA
Organism: Leptomastidea abnormis; assembly: GCA_030522805.1. Classification (NCBI taxonomy): domain Eukaryota; kingdom Metazoa; phylum Arthropoda; class Insecta; order Hymenoptera; family Encyrtidae; genus Leptomastidea; species Leptomastidea abnormis. The sequence goes on along the minus strand of JAPYZE010003197.1, from coordinate 13,919 downwards.
AGCTGGTCTTGCAAGATTAACTTCCATTAATTCACAAATTTCACGATTGTCATATTTTTTATCTATTATTTTATAACCTACATCTGGATGAGTATGATAAGCAAAACCACCTTTTTGAACGAGCTCCATACCGATTTCAGGTGCCATATACCATTTGCTTAATGGTATGTGTGACCAATAATTCTCGTAAAACATTATCGAATCCCAATCTTTTTTCTAAGCGTAGTAACGAAATATATTTGTCAATTATAGAATAAAATGAAATAATCAACCTTTTCGTACCGTACCTTAAGGAAAAATTCAAAATAAATGATCGGCTCAGTGGCCATATCTAGTTTTAGCTTTCCTAGTTCATTTAATGAATCATTGATTTTGTAAATTGGCTCATCCAAACGTGCCGAAACGATACTGGCTGAATAAAAATTGTAAACAAGAAAACTAAACATTAAGACAGACAAAAAAGCTATGCGAGTTGAGAATTTGGTCATTTCTATTTCTGTACCTAATGAATAAAAAAATATATATTTAATGATTAATATAATTTACTATGGCATTATAAAAATTAGGCATAACCTTGTTGACATAAGGAACCGACTGTTATTAAAAATGAATTTGAAAATTTTGTAGCGCTAGCTTGGATACATTCGTAATGTAGAACAAGGATTAAAGCAGTTAATATTAAAACGAAAAACAGAACTACGTGATGCCAAACTTCTATTGTAAAAGGTCGTAATATTTCTCCTATCTTCATATTTTTTGGTTGTGGATTACGAAATATAAAACAAGTCCTACAATATTTTATCGAATAAATTAGTGCCAATATGAAATTTAGAAATTATTATTTTTTTTAAATCCTAAAACTCTACCTAAACGGCCAATCTTGATGAACATATTTAAATACAAAAGTTCTTGGACGAGTTAAAGTGATAGGACTACCAGTAAAATCAATAGTATTGTTAGCCAAAGCTACTTCCAATGGCCCACGTTTATCTCCACGTAACCACGGTGTAGATTCTAAAATCTCCAACCTATAAAAAAATAATAATTTTTACCCAGTATTTGTACAAGATTTACTAAAAAAATCATTTAATTTTCATTATTTATTAGGTTTATAACGCACGAAAAATTATATATTTCTGATAAGTGGGTCAAAACATGAAATCCATATTTATTCTGTTGGTCTATGGTGTTGTGAGCGTAATCATCTAAGTAATCTATTAGCGAAACATTATCTGCTTTATACAAACACTAAAACAGAAATGATAAATTCAAGTATTTTAATCCATAGATGGTTTGTAGACATTTTATAAATAACATACCTTGAAAAACATTGCCTTAAATTGAAAACCTTGTAAATTTGATCGTCTATCTAATTTTGAAATTTTAACGATACTCAAACCAGCATTTTTATTCCAATTTCCAAAAGGCATAACGTTTAGCTTACCCCCATGTTCTTTCGACAAATTATAAATATCATATAAATCGTAGCTATTGGTGTTATTATTAAAAACAGCAATTAAAACATCTGTTGAAAATCCAAATGCTCGATCGTCAATTATATTCAAAATATCTGTAAGATTCGATACTAAAAATAGCCAAAAATGCAATTCTCCAAATAATCTATATTCAGAAGCCTTATAACAGATATATTTTCATCAAACAAAGTATAAATTTATAACTGGCTTTAATTATCTGTAATCTTACGCTGAACAATATCGAAGCAATATGTGATCCATGTAAACAACGAATATCTACAAAAATACCCAGCTTCCAGTAATTAGTTTGAGCTAATACGTGAATGCTTGTCTCATTGTTAACATCACTAAATGCTACTGAAATTCCAATTTTACTAAAATCTTTAATTAATGGTAATCTTTCTATAAAAATAAAATTTTACTTATAATCGTTAAAATTAAAGATATAAAAAAATATTCATCATGTGCGCAATATCGTCTTTTCAAAATTTTAAATTAATAATTAATTACAAAAAAATAAATATTATTTTACCTGTGATACTGTAACAAGTTATTCCAACAACCGTGGGTGTTTTTTTATCATGAAAATAATCAATAATAAAATTGTTTTCAATATTACTATAAACATTACTTAACATTAGATAACAAAACATACATTTAATGTACATTTTTATTACAGGAACGGTCATAAGTTTGAGACGTTAAATACCAAAAATATTTGTTGTTTTGTCTTTTTTACATGCTTGAAAAAAAAAAAAAAAAATTATAGAAGCGATTATCTTTAGCAGCATTTCAAATCATCGCGTGTCTTACATTATTACAAAAGATTCGAGTCAAATAACAAGAAATCCAATATAATTTTCATAATACAAATCGTTTACATAAATTGGTAATTACAACCAAGTTTAAGTATTTATATGTAGCTTTTAGACGTTTTTTGACTGATATGAATTATGAGTAGTTTAAGAAGTCATGATGAAATATTTGCAATTCAAATTTATTTATAAAATTTACATAATACACATATCTAAAACTACATATAAAATTATCAATATTTTGACTAGCTATAACTTTTGATTTAATAGATATTTTATCAATATATATTAAATATTTCTACTGACAATGCTCAGATTAGTAATGTTTATTACCTTCAACTTACACATGTACTAAATACATTTTCTCACGAAGAAATATAAAATTATATGGAAGCTAAATATATTAAAATTAAATATATATTCACGGTGATAATTTTTTTAAAGTTTTTTGCCTCAAAAGTATTCTATCCCATAATGTCAATATCTTTAATTTCCATACAAGACCAAAATAATCAATAATTATTTCAATCATAAACAAATTAATTGACAATACCATGCCAACGAATAAAAAGATAAGATGAGGTGCAAATTCGTAAATATTTATGCTTGAAGCGCTTAAAACATCTTTACGACAAATGGGTCGTCTAAATGTCCATCTTAAAAGCTGACGACGTCGAATTCCAACCTCAGAAATTTTTGTCAACCTTAATATAAATTAAACATCAATCTTTATTTATTAAAACCACAATTTATTTTATATTCAAAATAATTTTAATAATCACTCGATTCTTGCTATTTCAATAATCGAACTGTTATAAGGAACAGTAAATGCATTAAAAGTTGGTCTTGCAAGATTAACTTCCATTAATTCACAAATTTCTCGATTATCATAAGTTTTATCAATTATCTTATAACCTACGTCAGGATGAGTATGATAAGCATAACCACCTTTCTGTACGTGTTGCATGCCGATTTCAGGTGACGCGTACCATTCAGTTAGTGGTATTTTTGACCAGTAATTTTCGTAAAACGTTACCGCGTCCCATTCTTGTCTCGGAAAATATTCATAGAAAATTAATTTGTTTAAGGTTTTTCTGTAAATCTATTGGTGTTTCACGTTTTAATAAGATACCTTTAAAAAATATTCAAAATAAGTTATCGGTTCTGTAGCCATAACTAATTTTAACTTCCCTAATTCGACCAATGAATCATTAATTTTGTAAATTGGTTCATCCAAACGAGCCGAAACAATACTGGCTGAATAAAAATTGTAAACAAGAAAACTAAACATTAAAACAGACCAAAAAGCTATGCGAGTTGAAAGTTGCGTCATTCCCACTTCGGTGCCTAATAAAAACAAAAAATACATTTTGTTTATTAATATATAATATACATAAAAAAAATTATACTGTACCTTGTTGACATAACGAACCAATGGATATTAGAAATGAGTTCGAAAATTTAATATTACCAGAATTAATGCTTTCGTTGTGTAGAACCAAGATTAAACTGGTTGTTATTAAAATAAAAAATAAAATCATGTGGTACCAAACTTCTATTGTTAAAGGTCGTAATATTTCTCCAATTTTCATATTTTTTGGTTGAGGATTTCGGAATAAAAAGCATGATCTGTAATATTTTATCAAATTAAATTAATATTTACGCATCGATCTATAGGCACCGTGTAAAACAGTACCATTTTACACACTCATAACGACGTGTAAAATTCAATTTTACGCACGGAATCATAAAAATTATTATTTTTAATTTATAGATAGGTAAATAACCTGAATGGATAATCTTGGTGTACGTATTTCATTAAAAAAGTTCTTGGCCGTGTAATTGTAATAGTACTGCCGCTAAAATCAATTGTGTTGTTTATCAAACAGTATTCCATGGCGCCACGTCTATCTCCAGGTATCCACTTTGGTGATTCTATAGGATCAAGCCTGCAAGAAATAATTATATTTGAACAGTGTTTACATAAATTTTAGTTGTTTCCTCAAAATTTATTCGTCAAATACAAATGACTGAAAAAGTAATATAATTTTCATTAATTATCAGGTTTATAACCCACGAGAAATTATATATTTCTGATAAGTGGGTCAAAACATGAAATCCATATTTATTCTGTGAATCAATAATATTGTGAGCGTAATCATCTAAGTATTCTGCCAAAGAAACATTTTCTGCTTTATGCAAACACTGTTAATAAAATTATAAATTAAAATATTGTAATATTGAAAAATATTGTAAATATCACGTATAATATAAATACCTTAAAAAACATTGCTTTTAATTTCATGCCATGTAAATTTGAACGTCTATTCAATTTTGAACGTCTAATAATACTCAATCCATAATTTTCATTCCAACTACCTAAATGTGTTATATTAAGCATACTTCCATGTTTTTTTGATTGATTATAAATATCATATAAATTGTAACGATTTGTATTGTTATCAAAAACAGCGATCAGAATATCGGTTGAAAGTCCGAATTCTCTATCATCTATAACATCCAAAATGTCTGTTAGATTCGATACTAAAAAGAGCCAAAAATGCAATTCTCCAAACAGTTTGTATTCAGATGCCTTATAAAAAAAGAATATTATTTTTTATTAAACAATATACATTTTTATTGAGCTTCAGCTCCCTGCAACCTTACGCTAAAAAATATCGAAGCAATATGTGTTACGTGTAAACAACGAATATCTACAAAAATACCCAGCTTCCAGTAATTAGTTTGAGCTAATACGTGAATGCTTGTTTCTTTGTTAATATTATTAAATGTTACTGAAATGCCAATTTTACTAAAATCTTTGATCAATGATAATCTTTCTATAAAAATTAAATTTAACTTATTTTTCTATTACTATCTGATTAGTGTATAAATATAGAGAAAATATTATTAATAATATTCGCATTAAAGTCTTTACATAATTAAATAGTTTATTAAAAATAATAAACATTATTTTACCTGTTATGCTGTAACAAGATAATCCAACAACAGTGGGAGTTTTTTTATCTTTGAAATAATCAACAATAAAATTGTTTTCAATATGACTATAAACATTAACTATCAGCAAATAAAAAAACATACATTTAAAATACATTTTGTTTTATAAAAGGGATCAGACATCTGAACAATAAACAAAAATGTTTATGGTTGAAAAATTTTTACACGCCTTATCATTAAATATTTATAAGAGCGATTATTCGAGACAGCATTTCAAACTAGCATCGCGTGTCTAACAATATCACAAAATGTATACAGTCATGGCTTATCATAACAGTAATTTTAATTAATTTATGTTTTTCTTAAATATTTAGTAGTAGTATTATTTTTGGAAAAAATAAATGCAACAAAGAATAAATCTAAAAATATAATATTATTAAAATAAGTCAATTGAAAAAATATTTTTGATAAATAATTTATTTTATTTTCATGATTAATTTTAAAATAAATAATCTTCAATTTTTTTGAGAAACAAATTTTATTAATTATTAAATTAATTTAAATAGATTTATTTTAACAATTATTATAAATATGATTGAGATTTTATATCGAACAAGTAAAATATCAAAATAATTTTTCGCATCGTAAAAATTTAAATTTAGGAAACTTCTTAAAATTAGCAAATATTAACTCAACAGCAAGTATAACAAGTGATATCAACATGCCTATAGCAAGTAAAATTAAATTTGGCGCAAATTCATAAAAATTTAAACTTGATACATTTAAAATTTCTTTCCGACAGACTGGCTTTGTAAAAGTCCATCTCAAAACTTGTCGACGAGTCAATCCAACTTCGACAACTTTAGCTAACCTGCATCATGTATAAAAAATTAAAAATACATCATTTAAAAAATTTAATTTTTTAATTATTAAAATATAAATTGAAAATTACCCTACTCTCGCGATTTCGACAATAGAACTATTGATTCCAATGGATATTGCTGCTTTTATTGGTCGCGCAACGTGAACTTCCATTAATTCACATATCTCGCGATGATCGAAATTTTTATCAATATATGGATAAACAACATCTGGATGTGTATGATAAGCAAAGCCACCTTTTTTAACAAGTGGCATGCCTTCTTCTGGTTTCATGTATCTTTGTGATTCCGGGAGTTTAAGCCAATAATTTTCATAAAATACTTTTGTATCCCAATCTGGTTGCTATACCAATGCAAACGTAGAAATAAAATATTTCAATGTCTATTTAATTTTTTAAAATAAATTAAACAGCTTACTTTAAGAAAGTATTCTAAAGACGTTAAATATTCTGAAGCCATTTGTAATTTGAGCTTTGCAAATTGATTAAGAGAGTCATTGATCTTATAAATTGGCTCGTCTAGACGAGCTGAAACAACACTAGCTGAATAATAATTGTACAATATTAAACTGAATATTAAGGTAAACAAAAAAACGATACGAGTTGGTACGTTCTCCATTTTAACAGCAGTACCTAATAACGTAAATTATATTTAAATACGATAAGTTGAAATAAAACAAAAAAATATTTTAAAATTTTCAAATTACCTTGCTGACAGAGAGCACCAACGACCACAATAAAAGAATTCGAAAATTTCATTATACCATCATTAAATTCTTCATAATGAAGAACTAAAGCTGACATTAATAATAAAATTATAATAAATAAACTAAACCAATACCATACTTCACTTGTAAAAGGTCGAATTATTTCATCTACTTTGATGTTTTTTGGTTGAGGATTTCGAAATATAAAACATGTCCTGGAATATGATTAAACTTATAAATTTAGATAAAAATACGTTTTAAATAAGAATATAAACATACCGATACAACCACCCTTGATGTACAAATTTAACCCAGTAAGATCTTGGTACACTCATAGTAAGCGCAGAGGCAGTAAAGTCAGCAGATCCATTCATAAGAGGTCGCACAAGTGGACCATAACGATCATTTGGTTTCCAACTATCAGACTCAAAAAATTCTAAACTGTATAAAATTTGAATTGAGAAATCAATTTAACAATTAAAAAAATTAAAAAAAAAAACACATATAATTATTTATGTTGTTCTACCTAAAATTATATAAATCCGCAAGATATTGTAGTACGTGGAATCCATATTTTGCATTACCATCAGTTGTCGCATGAGCATAATCATTCAAATACTCTTCTAATCTCACGTCTTTTGGTTTTTGTGCACTCTGTAAGTCATTTAAGTAGTTAAGATAATTTGCTGATAATTTTTATGAAATAAAGTCAGAAATTGAATAAAAATAAATTAAAACACCTACTTGTATAACTACTGCTCGTAACCAATGTCCATTTAAATTTGAACGTCTTTCAAATTTTGATTTTTTGAGATCAATATTCAATCCTTTTACTGTACTCCAACTACCAAGAAAACTAATTTTTAATGTATCGTTATATTTTTTTGAAAAATCATATATATCGTAAAGTTCATAGCGATCATTGTTAATATGATCGTATGGTACTGCAATAACAAAATCAGTTGATAATCCAAATGCTTTTCTATCGATGATGGATAAAACACCTTCAAGATCAGAGCCTATTATTAACCAATGTCGTAAACTGTCAAACATTCGATTATCTGTTGCCTTTTAAAAATAAATAATATATTTTAATTTCACAAATTATGAAATATAGAATATATTATTATAAATTTTGTGATATTAACTAACATCAGAAAATGTTGAAAAATTTTGTAAATCATAACATCGAAGATCTAAAAAAATTCCTAATCTCCAATAATTTGTTTTTCCTAACATATGAATTTTTGGTAAACTATTGTACTTGCTTAATACAGACGTTACACCCATTCGACTAAGATTTTTTAAAAGCATCAAATTTACTAGAAAAAAAATTAAACATGTAAATAATATTATATTTTATGAATTTTACATTATTTTTTACCATCATCTGTATCACAAGAAAATCCAACAATGGTAGGTACTTTTTTGTAAATAAAGTAATCAATAATCATATTCTTTTCAATATTTGTGTAAGCGTTTATTAATAAAAAATGAGTAAATATAAGTTTTAAATTCATTTTTTATTTAACCATGATATGAAAATTTAGAAAAAAATACCAAAATATATTACAAAGAAAATTGTTTTCTGAGATGCTAGTCATTCGTATGAAATGTATTGTATCGATTTATTGATGATACAAAAGGTTTCCGAAGCCTTGCATGACGGCTACTATTACGTATTTTTCTTTTTGCCGCAATATTACTCAATTATTTAAAAAGACATAGAAATTTTGTCAATTCAAATTAATCGATATGGATTGTATTTTTATAAATAATATTAATTTTCTTTTTTTTAATTTTTGGTAAAATGAATATCAAATAATAAACAATCAATTCAGTAATACAAATAAAGATTGCCGAAAGCATGCCTATTATGAATAATATTAAATGTGGTGCAAATTCATACATATTTATGCTCTAGACACTTAAGACATCTTTTGGACAATGAAGTTTTTTATATGTCCATTCAATAACTTGTCAACGAGACAATCCAACTTCAGCGATTTTTCTTAATCTAAAAGAAAAAACATGTTTTTAAAGAATTCACCGAGAGCATTTCATAGCAAATTATCTTGCAAATGATTGTGAAATAAATTAAGGTCACAAAATTTTAAATTGAATTGTCGATTATTTTTATTTAATTCATTTATTTATTATTCAGTTAAAAAAGCTTATAATCTATTCAAGATAATTTAAAATATTGACTGTACAATTTGTAAAAAATATGTCGATAAATTAATAATAAATTTAAAAACATTCTATTATTAATGTGTAATTTAAATGAAATAATTGACGATAAAATATGTTTCTTATTAGATAACAATATTTTTAAAAAATATAAAAATGTTAATTATTTTTGTTAAATAAATTGAATATAAACTATAATTCAGTGATTTACAATATTTTTAAAATTATTTTTAGTTAAAAAAATTTCAATAGCACCTATTATAACTGACGCAATCATACCAAATAATAAAATTAATAAATGTGGCGCAAATTCATTAATCGTTATGCTGGATGCGCTTAAAATATCTCTTCGACATTGAGGCTTTTTAAACGACCATCTGTGAATTTGTCGATGTTGTAAACCGACTTCAGCGATTTTTGTCAATCTACACAGAAAAATATCAATAATTAATTAAATATTTAAAATTTTAATTTTTTATCATTTTAAATCAAACAGATAAAACAAAAAAATAATATAATAGTTTAAATGTAAAATAAAAAATAAAATTATAAAACATAATTTACCCAATTCTTGCCATTTCGTTATAACTACTATTTGTAGGTACAGCAAAAGCTGTTTTAATTGGACGTGCCATATGAACTTCCATCAGCTGGCAAATTTCATGATTTTCAAATATTTTTTCAATATAAAAGTAACCTGTGTCTGGATGCGTGTGATAAGCAAAACCGCCTTTCTGGACTAACGCCATACCAATATAAGGTTCTATAAAGAGACTAGATTCTGGCAATTTCAGCCAATAATTTTGATAAAACATTTTTGTATCCCAATTTGATTGCTAAAATCAATATAATTTTATTATATTATGAATAGAATTGTTATAAATGCGTTTACTTATTTACCAATTTTATTAATTGGCTCATTTAATCTAGCTGATACAATACTTGCCGAATAATAATTAAACATTAGTAAACTAAAAATTAAACTAGATAAAAAAACAATACGGGTAGACATGTAATTCATTTTCACGTCAGTGCCTAAGAATCATAAATAAATTAATCAAAATTTTAAGACGATCAATGCAAAAAATTGATTTATAATTTACCTTGTTGACATAAAGCACCAATTGTTATTAAAAATGAATTAGAAAATTTAATAATGCCTTTATTATATTTTTCGTATTGCAGCATCACAATTAAAATAATCAAAATGATGATTAGACATAAGCTTATTAAATACCAGATGATATCTTGAAATGGACGTAATATTTCTTGAATTTTAATATTTGCTCTCTGTGGATTTCGGAATAAAAAACACGTTCTATAAATTTTAATAAAAGAATAATAAGAATTACAGATTTATTCTACAATTTTGAGATTATCAAAATTATACAAAAAATTACCTAAATGGCCAATCTTGATGGACGTATTTAACAAAGTAAGTTCGAGAAATAGTCATGGTAAATGGAGTACCTGTAATATCAATGGAATTGTTCATCAAAGCTCGCGCTATTGGACTTTGTGTATCAGTTGGTTTCCAATCAATTGATTCTTCTATTTGCAAACTAAATATTTTTAATGTATTAAATGATTTTGGTAAAAAAACTCGACAAATTTAATAGTACACAAAACAAAAAATACGTTTGAATTACCTGAAATTGTACATATCTGCAAAATGACGTAAAATATGATATCCAAATTTTGAGTTTCCGTCTTGACTAGGATTTGAAAAATCTTGTAAATGTGTTTCGAAAAGAACATTTTCTTTTTTATACGGAGACTTTAAAAACACATAATAAAAATTTAGTAATCAGTAATTAACTTCAAAAGTAATGACAAGTTTTAAAAACAGACCTTGAAAAACAAAGCCTTGAGTGTAATACCATTCATATTAGAACGTCTATTAAATTTTGATTCTTCGTTAACAATATTCAAACCTTGTTTACTATTCCAGGTTCCTAACAAGATGATAATATTATCCCTTTCTTTCGATGCATTGTAAACGAAAATCCGTTGCAAGATTAAATACGCTGTTGTCAATGATACGTAAAGCATAAGCGAGATCAGAACTTAAGATGAGCCACTGATGTAATTCGCCAAACATTCCACTTTCTGAAGCCTTTATTATCATTTTCAAAAATAAATATTATTAAATAAGTATCGATATTCAAGGAATATTTCAAACTTTACTGTTTTACTTTATTCAAGACTGAAGAACTGCTTTCAATACTACAACACTGCAAATCTAAAAAGATGCCCAATTTCCAATTACTTACTCCAGCTAACTCTTGGATTTTTGTTTGATTATTTAATTCGTTAAACATTGTTTTAATACCACGTTTATTAAAATTTTTTAGCAAAGCTAAGTTTTCTAAAATGATGTATTGTTCAAATAAATATGTAAACGTCAATATTTAACAATTATTTTTATCATAATTTATTGCAGTTTCGTTTACCTTGTATAGTGTAACAAAATAATCCAATAACATTTGGTGTCTTTTTGTAATTAAAATATTCAAGGATAAAATCATTTTTAATTTCGCTGTGAACATTAGTGAGAAAAAGGTAAACAATTAAAATTTTTGATTTCATATTTATTTTGAAAAACTCATATAATAATTTTGTATTAAGAATCCAGTAAAATAAAATAGTTTTAAAAAATTTTACGTTTATTGAATTGAATGAATTACATTTCTAAATTCTAAAATGTATTATAAAACTTCTAGTACTAATACATTATTGATTAAGCTATTTCATAAAAGTACTTTTAATTAAATTTTTAATGTTACAAAAGTAGATTTCAACTGATTGTAAATTAAAGACTTATCCATTAATATATTCACGGACTTTATTTGTTAAATAATTTTACAGTAATGATTTTTATAATTTGTAATTTCAAATAAACTTAATAGCACTAGTAAAAATTAACACTCTAGACTTTACAACAATCGTCAGTCACTATGTTAACTATGTAAAATATAAATTAGTGATTTAAAATATTATTAAAATTATTTTTAGTCAAAACAATCTCAATAACACCTATTACAACTGATGCAATCATACCTAACAATAAAATTAATAGTAGTGGCGCAAATTCATAAATAGTTATGCTCGATGCGCTCAGAACATCTCTTCGACATTGAGGTTTTTTCAATGACCATCTGTGGAGTTGTCGATATTGTAGACCAACTTCAGTAATCTTTGTCAATCTATACATAAGAAATATTATGGCATATCTAAATATTTTATATTTTTATTTTTATTATTAAAAATAATAAATGATGGAGATGATATTAATAATTATTGTATAAATGTAAAATAATATTTACCCAACTCTAGCGATTTCGTTGTAACTACTATTAATAGTGACAGCAAAAGTTGATTTAATTGGACGTGCGATATGAACTTCCATCAGCTCGCAAATTTCATGATTCTCAAATTTTTTTTCAATATAAAAATAACCAGTGTCTGGATGCGTATGATAAGCATAACCGCCTTTCTGGACTAACGCCATACCAATGTAAGGTTCTACAAATAAACTAGATTCTGGCAATTTTAGCCAAAAATTTTTATAAAACATTTTTGTATCCCAATTTGGTTGCTAAAAACAATATAATTTGATTATATTAGTCATTAGAATGATTATAATTGCGCTTAATTATTTACCTTAAGAAAAAAATTTAAATATGACATTTTCTCTGAAGCCATTTGTAAGTGAAGTTTGCCCAATTCATTAAGCGAATCATTAATTAATTTTATTAATTGGCTCATTTAATCTAGCTGATACAATACTTGCCGAATAATAATTAAACATTAGTAAACTAAAAATTAAACTAGATAAAAAAACAATGCGAGTAGACATGTAATTCATTTTTACATCAGTGCCCTAAAAATTAAAAAAACATTAATAAAATTTTAAGAAAAATAAAAAAAAAATTATTCATAAATTACCTTGTTGGCACAAAGCACCAATTGTTATCAAAAACGAATTAGAAAATTTAATTATGCCTTTATTATATTCTTCGTATTGCAACATCACAATTAAAATAATCAAAATAATAATCAGGCATAAGCTTATTAAATACCAGATGATATCTTGAAATGGACGTAATATTTCTTGTATTTTAATATTTGCTCTTTGAGGATTTCGGAATAAAAAACACGTTCTGTAAAATTTGAAAAAAATATAGATTACTTAATTAATTCTCCAATGTTGCGATTATTAAAATAAATTACCTGAATGGCCAATCTTGATGGACGTATTTAACAAAATAAGTTCGAGCAACAGTCATAGTAAATGGAGTACCAGTAATATCAATGGAATTGTTCATCAAAGCTCGCGCTATTGGACCTTGTGTATCAGTTGGTTTCCAATCAATCGATTCTTCTATTTGTAAACTAAATATTTTCAATGTATTAAATGATGTTCGTAAAAAAACTTAAAAAGTTTTACAAAACATTAATTTGATAAAAGATTTACGAAAGAAATATTTACCTAAAATTATAAATGTCAGCAAAATGACGTAATATTTGATATGCAAATTTAGAATTTCCATCTTGACTAGGATTTGAAAAATCCTCTAAATACATTTCGATAACAACATTTGGTTTCTTATATGAAGACTATAAAAAATACACAATAAATATTTGATAATCAAATACTAACATTCAAAATAAATACAAATTATTATATTTATACAACAAACCTTTAAAAACATAGCCTTAAAGGTAATACCATTCATATTAGAGCGTCTGTTAAATTTTGACTCTTTTCTTATAATGTACAAACCATAAATATTATTCCAGGTTCCTAACAAGATGATAATATTATCCCTTTCTTTCGATGCATTGTAAACGTCGTACAACGTAAAATCATCAGTATCATTGGAAGACACGG
>JAPYZE010003196.1:0-39417 GCA_030522805.1 Leptomastidea abnormis | reverse complement strand
GAGTATCGGATATTTACAAAAATGACTCGATACTCCGATACTCGGAAAAAAAGTATCGGATGATTTTCGAGTACTCGAGTAGAATCGCACCTCCCTAGGGCATACCATCAGCAGCAGCAGCAGTAACAGGCAGCTAAAGCTATATATATGTATATACTGCTATTATATACGTTCGGTATAGTAGTGTCGGTCGAGACCGCGAGTCAGTCGGCTCGGTACCGGTGGCCTCGACGCACGTCTCTTCACACGCGCCCCTCTTCTTTTTTTTTTCGCCGATCCTGTCTCTCTCTTTTAACATATATACAGATACATACAGATATATTTTATATATCTGTATTTTTTTTCTGCTGTTTTTGGTTATAATATTTTGGATTCTGTGTTTATTTAAGGATATTTTTGTGTGATTTGGTGCATTATTTGGATATACGATTTTTTTTTTTTTAAAGGATATATCCTCTACATAAGTGTTCAAGGATTTGCAAGGATACATTCTACACTTACCTATATAAGCAGAAGAAGGAAAAGAGAGAAAAAGAATTTCGACTACAAACCAAACAGGTAGGAAAATCAAAATCTCTTCTCTCTTACTATAAGCGAACGTAAATATTTTGGAGTATTTAAGAGAGAAAAGGAAGGGGGGGGGGGAAGTTTGTAAGGTGTGTCTTATATATAACATATTACCGGTGTATAATATATAAATGCCTCTCTCTCTCTCTCTCTCTCTCTCTACTTTTTTTTTCTCTCTTGTGTTATGACAGATGTTTACGTGCTTAGATGAGCACGAACGAAGAAGAGAGGAAGAGGTTACACGCATACTTTGATGCGTTTTTGGGTTATTTAGGATCTTTTTTTTTTGGAGATTTATGGGTGTATATTAGTGAGAATGTGAGATGGAATGTAGGTGATCGGTATGCTTTTATAAGATATATATATGTTGGTTTAATATATATACGTGATATCTTTTGAGGTGTTATATCGATGTGTGAGTGTGTGAGTGTGTATTGGTATGTGTGATATTCCAGTGTTTCTCGTATCGTTGTGAGTAAACAAAGGAGTCTCGGAGTTTAATACTCGATTTATAATGCGAAAAACAAGTGAATATTCAGTACGAGAGTCTTTCTGATGATGATTATTTAATTGCTCCCTTTTTGGCTTTGATATGTAATTTTTTATCTATTTTTTTAAATAATTTTTTTTTGGTTTGACGAGATGAATTAAAAATTTTCTTAAAACACGAACAGCTTAAACCGATTTTTTAAAATACATAATAAATTGAACGGTATATTTCGAATAAACACGTATAATACATAGATAGATAATATATAGTTAGGCTTACATCAGCACAGGCTATCTGTTTTCTCTCTGTATATATGCATGTATAATTAAAACAAGCCTCTCTTATATATACTAAAAGTGATTTTAAAACGTCGGTAGCTTATACATACATACACATACATACATACAATGAAAGTGTAACTTGCGCCCCTCAAGTTTTTCCTTTCTCTTTTCTTTTAAAACGATATATATATGTATAAGCTGCGTTTTAGAACAAAAACCGGTCACCTTTTCTCTCTATATACTATACTATATATTATACTATTGTGTTTAAAAAAATCGAACGTGTGATTTATGTATTTCTTTTAACAATCAAAGAATATAATATGTATTCACAATCCAGAATCTTTGGTTCTTATTCGCTTTTAATGAATATACAGCGAATATATTAAGGGGATTAGTAAAAACTTACACAAATGAACAAAAATTTACACAAATAACAATTTGTTCTTTAAAAAACATTAATTACTATTGCGTATATAATCGAAAACCAAGAAACCTAAAATAAAACTCTAAAGTTCGTATGTTCCATTAATTTTTTAAAACCAATTTCTTACCATTTCATAATCCGAACATCAATATATAAAAAAAAAAGAAAAAAAAATTTTAAGTATATTCCAAATGCACAGTAATCCTTTTGGATGACCGTACGTATAGTCATTTCTTAAATGAGTCACACCAAGTATTATATACCTATATACCTTGAAGCTAATGGCTGCTGCTGCATCGGACATTGAAATCTCCGCCTCCACAACGATCGAGAAAGTATACACGTGCACGTTTTTATCTTGTTCTTTCTTAACCCACACGTACATTCATGTCCACCTTTTACTATTCTTTTCTTTTTTATTTATTATTTCATCCTACAGATATATTTCACTGACCCGATTAGTTGATGTCTGAATAATATTATTTGCATATAGGTATACGTTAAAAATGAGTGATTATTCCATTAAAAAAAAAAAAAATGTTATATACATTGATAATTGAATTATCACTTAATACTTGGAATATCATTACGATTACTCGTCATAATTTAAAATAAATAGGCTTAACTATACATACCTATATGAGATGTTTTAAGAAAATCGAAATACTTTTTTTATCTTCCTCTGTCTCTCGCTACTTTACAGAATGTCTGATTCACACAGAGACACACACACAGACGCACCGGAAGAGATTAAAGTCAATTGAAAGAGAGAACTACTACTCTTTCATGACACATACATATACATAGAAATAGTAGTAGTTAATATAAGCTCTGAGTAAATACACATAATATTATTTTTAAGCTTATTAATATATAAAAACTTGAGATTGCTAATTCTCTTTTTTTTTTTTTTTCATTTACACTTTTAAATAGCAGATATATATTAAAGTAAATTTAAAAAATAAAAAAAATAAATAAAAGCAGCAGCTTAGATATACATTACTTGGTAATTTACAGAACTGTATAAATGTATAAGTGAGCATAGAAGAAAAAAAAATGCATATAAGTCATAATCCTGCATTACATATACTATACGATGATGATATACATAATTATATATACTTTTTTATTTTATTTTCAAGGCTGTATATAAGAAGTATTACCGCATTCTATATACGCCAATTAGACATTTTATAATCGCAAATAATATACATATACATATATAACATCGTTATAAAACGTTTTAAAATTCACTGATTCTCAACCATCATATTTTAAAAACTATCTCACACATATTCATATACATTAACAGAATATAGTCTCTCGAGGAATTAATTAGAACGAATTATGTATATATGTAGTTCTCGCGTTTATAAGTAATAACTCGCGTGTGTGTGTGTGTGTGCATTTTCTGTTTGCGACAAAGAAAGGTTATTAAACTTGAAATTAAAAAAAAAAAAAAAATTACTAAGCACATTCCGTAGTTTATACCAATGGAAAAGTATCTTGATTCTTGTATATACTGACTAGTAAAATTTTCCATTTCCGGTCTATTACTCTCTGGATATTTGAAATGTATCCACGTGTCCGGTCTTTCAACATATATGTTTCACCTTGTATTGATAAGATAATTTTTTGCTAATGCGAATGTTTTGTGAGTGTTATTTATTGTTTAGTAGCTTTGCAATATTGCATCAGAATTTATTAAATAAATTCCCAAAAATGATTTCTAACTAATTTGAAAATCGTAGTGTCAATCCAAGACGATATTATGACTTTTGATTTTTATTTTTTTTTTCTCTCTTTCTTTCGATAAATGTAAGAGTTTCGAGTAATGCAACGACAAAAGAGAGATAAATAGAATATATACGTGGGTATAATTAATCTCGGTGGTAAGAAAAAAAATAAAAAAGATAAAATATACATAAGCAGGGTGTAAATCGAGGTGACTGTAACATCTCAGTATATGCATATATATGCAAGGAATCAAATAAACACATATATAAACATATAAATATAAATTCTTATCAATTTCTTTTATTGACGAAAGACTTTGCATTTTATCTGTATACGAGGAGCACTAAGGTAACGTAATTAAAGCACGAAGAGTTAGTTAGACATTTCACGAGTTTTTATTTTTAAATTATTGTCGGTTATGTACTGCTACTTCTGCTGCTGGTATATAGAAGAGTTTTGTTGACGAACAGTTGACGATATGCGGTTAATGTGAGTAGTAGGTTGAAAATACTGTGTGTTTACGTAATTGAGATTAAGACTACTGTTTTATTTTTTTTTTCAGTCGTGACGTTGACCTGCTTTCCTTTTTGTTTATATATTTCTTTTTTTTTAAACTATGTTAATTTATCACCTTTAATGTCGAATACTCTTTTCTCTGTGTTTTTATCTTTTATTTGAATAATTTTTTTTTTTTTTTTAATTGTTGAGAGTATAAACACCTGCTGGTACTTTCTTTTTTTTTTGTGACGTTGGTGATAAGTAGAGTAAGATTTGTAATGGAATTCGATTTGGGTCAGTAACCTGGTCCATGAAAAATTCTTAATCAAATTTTTGACGATCAAGTCAATTACAAACGTCAAATGTTATTTCCCTTTTTCAAATAAAAGAAAAATAAATATAAACCAAAGTAAAAATTCTTAAAATTTCAATACGTTTCATTATTTATTCATATTTAATTCAAGATATCAAATGTGTTCATCGATTTATAAAAGCAACAGGTGAATGAATGATATATATCACCTGCTTATACATATATATACAATATCAAGAAAATCCATAGACGTATATTGCAATAGCAGCAGCAGCAGCAGCAGCAGTAGTAGCATCAAACATTTTCACAATAGTCATTTCTTTGAAGAAAACCCAATGTGAGATAAGACAAGCCAAGCAGTATAATATACCAGTCCACTGCATTTCCAGGCGCGTCGTTGAATCCGTTTCCGGCTCTTTCTTTTTTTTTCTTTTTGCTTCTCTTGAGTGAGAGGAAAAAAAACATTTTCAAGAGGAGACGAGAAGAGGGAAGAGAGAGAGAGGAAAGACAGAAGAAAATACGGTATATCGCGCGCGCGATAAAACTGCCGAGCCGTGTCGCAATGCTATACGCGTCGCCCATATAAATAAGAGATAGATATATATGTGTATGTGTTCGTGTTATGTATGACTATAAGCTGTGTGTATATATGCACTTCTCGTGACGCATTTGGCCCTCAATGTATATGGTAGAATTATGCGTAATATTTTTTTTTCTTTTTTATTTTTGTAAAATATTGCGAAGTTGGATTTGATGAAGTGTGAAGATGAGATGAAAAATAGATTGGAAACTATAATTTTGTGTAGGTGAAAGCGATTTTTTTTGTGTGTTTTGATGTGGAAGTTTTGTTTTTTGTTTTATTTTGTGGTATTTTGTTTGGGACATTTTTGTTTGGACAATAGAGATTTTTTTTGTCTATTTTTTAAGATTTTGCTTTTTTTCTTATTTACGTGTGAAATGAATGGGTTATGGTTATTTTTAAGAAAGTTACTGGTGGATTAGATTGTTTAAAAAACTTAATCGTTGCTTTGTTTTTCTTTTCTTGTTTTTATTTCCGAACAAAATTTTTAAGTTAAAAACAAAAAAATTATTTATATATATTTTATTTATTAATAATAATTTTTAAAAACTTAAAAAAAAAATATCTTCTATACTCATCTCCAATACAATAAAAACTGAAATATGCCAGTATTCGATTTCCTTTATTCTAAAGTCTGAATCTCATCCAGTCAGACATAGTAAATCAAATAAAGCTCAATAATGATTTGCAGATAGTCATTTAACCATTGAGTCACTTTTATTAACCGAGAGAGAGAAAGAGCCGCACGTTATAAAGTTCACCGTATATTATTACGTTCGATCAGTACATACATATAGACACACACATATTATATACATATATACCGATTCATTTGAAGGACACACAACTACATATCGTCTACTCGTCTATATATTACGATAACGTTATAGCAAATATTCACTTGGGCATTAGCTAACTACTACTACTTCAAAGGTAATAACGTATAATTTTGTTGTCTTTATATTTTCCATAAAAAACAAAATTTTTCATCAGCAATAAACCTATAACAACTTAAAAATTTATATATTTAAACATTTATAAAAGAGTTTCATTAACATTTTAAAATTATATAAATTTTTGACATTGCAATATTTATCAACTATCCAGCAAAATACATTTAAATTCACACGCGCAATATCAGCAGCCTTATTGACTAATTAGCAATTTCAAAACTAAACACTTACAAATAGAAAAACGATACACACACTTCGTATATTTCTAAATATGTAATCCCTTAAGAAAATCTCAACTTTTCTAAGGCCACAAGCGTATATATATAATAATCCAATACGATCGATCTGAGAATTCGCATACGTCGACGTAAAAGTAAACCTGGGGGTCTCAAGCATTCATACACGGCGCAAATCATTCGCGACACATATACACACAGGTGCGGCCTCGTATGCACTTATTTATGTATTGTGTATATGTGTGTATATATAAACGTGTAACGTGAAACCTTTAAGAGAAGGTGAGACCGCGAAAATTTAAACGCGCGCGAAAGTAAGCGGAAATTTTACAGCAGCAGTATAGTAACAGTAGCAACAGTAAGAAAAAGAGAGAGACCTCGTGACCTCGAGATGTATATATGTGATTGTCGAGAACGCGGATTGTAAGACTACGGTCGCGCGAAGCACTTTTTTTTTTCATTTTTTTTTTTGTTGGGTGGCTATATAAGTATGGATAGGCGGATATCGATGTTATAGAGTTCCGGCTTGGTGTAAAACGTGTCTTTTAACGACTTATTTTTTTTTTAAACTTATGTGAATACTGCTTTAGTTTTTTTTTTTGTTTTTGTGGTTTTTTGAGGATAGATTATTTATTGTTATGTTGATTTTTGTTATGCTTGACTTATTAAAGAAAATTTGGTTATTTTGTTAATGAAAAATTATTTATTTTATTAGCAGATTTCATTTACTTAATGATCTCCTATATAATTAAAAACACTGAAATTTTCTAAGGTTCTGTAAAAACGTTAAAAAGGGAGGGAATAAAACTCGCAAATAATGGCTCATTGTGTATCTTATGCTTTTTTTTTTATAAAATCGAAAATCGGTCTATTGATTTACGACCTTGTGTACTTCGTTTTAACTCTCTATATCTAACAAAAAATAAATAAAATAAAAAATTAACTTGTGTCATTTATTTACAGATACAGATATATATATATATATATATATTTTAACAAACAATTGATAAATCATTCTTAACATATAAATATACGTAAACACATCTATCAAAATTCTTAGAATTTCTTTTATGGATTATATTACGTCGCCCAAAAAATGAGTGATACGTTTTTCCTAGAATATATTTTTTCTCAGACTACGTGCGTGTTTCAAAACGTAGTTTCTTCAATCCATCTAAAAAAAATCCCTCGACAAAATTAAAACGTCTGTCTCAGCTAATTCCACAAAAAGCACACGAGCTTTAAGAAACAAAAAAGAAGAAAAAAAAACTATTAACCACTCCTTCTACTTACTTCTCTTTCCCCTTACTGCTGACTCACACGAAACACCACATTAAAAAAAAAAAATAACGATTACTTATACTTATCCCTCCCCCTCATTATTATTATTATTTTTTTTTCATACGGGACAGTAACAATTTACAAAAAGAAGAACATTTACTACACTATATACATTCCAGAAAGTACGAAATGAACTTTATAACCTTTATCTATATAACAGCTGCAGCACACATCGTGAGTTTTTAACGATTACAGTCTCTTTTGTCCGCGTTCAGTCGACTGACAGCAGCCAATTCTTTCCCCCCACAGTCTGTCATTCTTATCGAGTGTAAAGAAGAAGAGGGACTTCCCCTTTTCTGTTATATACAACCCTATTTGTATGTGTATGTGTTTTTCTAGTACTTTTCTTACTTTATTTACCCTGATAAAAAGCCTTTGATGCTTGGTTGAACATTTTCGTGCGGGATACAATTCTAGTCTATGTGATATCTCTTCCTCTTTTTTTTTGCGATAGAGTAATGAGTGTATATTTGTGTGGGTTAACTGAAATGAATAGTTTTTTTGTTGTTGTAAATATGCTGTGTTTAATATTTTTTATTTATTAAAAAAAAAAATATTACTTTTTTTTGGACTAATTTATTATTTAAGAAAAAAGTGTTAAAAATATAATATTAGGTCAACTATATTGTTGATGCGAAACAAAAAAAAGAAAAAATGTACATAATTATATTTACTTTCTTCCGTACACACACATTTATATACCTACCATACACATGCCAGATACTAATTTGGCCTCACTTTGTACGACTTTTCTCAGCTTATTAAGCGCATAATCGAGTATGTATCCGCGCTTCTCCCTTTTTTTTACATCGTTTCTTATAATACAAAGTTTAATTAACCCGCTACGAGTTTTATGTAATTAATTAGATAAGGAAAGTTTATTTTGCATGTATATAATATAGTGTAGTTATAGATACCAGGCTATAACAAAACATCCAACTCTCTTATTTCGCAAAATATGTAAAGGAAGACAACGGTTACTATGTGATATGCGCAAGCTTTTTCTAACGTTTTTCCATTGTTTTTCTTTTTTTTTTTTTTTTTTTTTTTTTTTTTTTTTTTTTTTTTTTTTTTTTTCACTCGTGTTTTCTATAATATTCTTAAAATAAATTGTCAGCCATTTAATTTCCCACTTGTTTTTATTTTGTTTATGTATTGATTAATACTAATAAGAAATATACACAAATAGATACACCCACGGTTAAGTAATTATTTACACTAACTAAAAACAACATAAAAATATATACAAATCTATTCAATTAATAAATATTTACATGATCTAATAAAATGTAACTTATACATCATTTGTAACATCAACATGATATCTTGCACAAGCAAATACATATAGGTATATTATAAGTATGAAGAAAAAAAAACATAATCTTACACGCGCCACCAGAATCGGTTCACCATAAAGAAAATCCACCGAGGTTAAAATCGAGTCATAACATTTGGGCATACACGAAGCCAACGAACTCGTAAATTCACGCCTCGAGGTCTCCCTCCTTCCCCTTTTTCTCTCTCCTAGTTTTATATACATATAAAGATCTCGGATATACAGGCGCCTTTAAAAATATAAAGTCCCAAAACAACATGAACTTTTAATCGTGTAAAATCGGTTTTTCTTTTTTTCGATGTTGTAGGTTAGATATCGGTGTATGTTTGTAGTATCGTTAAGATATTTGATTATAACCCAAGGGTCTTTTAATGCTTTCTACTTGGTGTGTTTATATCGATAGGATATTTTGTTACTTACATACAGTTAGCTTGATGCTTTTCGTGATCAAAAGTTGGGATATATACTTTCTTATCGTACGATTACCGTTTCAAAATTATTTAGAACAATTTTTTTTTCTTTTTTTTTTTCTAGTTGGTAACACTGAAGGCCTTTTTTATGATACCACTATAGATTTCACTTTTATTAGTGGTAATAGACGTGAGGCTTTTTAATTTAAAAAAAATAAAATGCCGACGGTGTAATTGAAAATTACAGTACATATAGTTTAGGTTTATATATACCTATCTACATATCACACAAAGTGATTCTAGCTCGATGAGTGAGTTTGCTTAATAAGCTTGTGGCGTTAATGCGCATGAGTGTAACCTAATTTTTGCAATATCTATATCACACTATTAATCCAAATTCATGAATCAAACCTCATAGAGGATATTTATTTTTAGATATAAGTATATAGGGAAGTGTTGATTGATGTTGCAAGCTTTATTAGTCTGATTTAAAAAAAAAAAAAAAAACACAACTTAAGCTTGAAAATGAATCATCTCATTTTCTAGAAATCTACATTAAAAAAAAAAACATTTTAAAAGCACTATAAATTAACAATTAAAATTTAAAAAAAGGAACGTATCACATCTACAAAAAACAAAATAAATAGTCCTAACCAAAAATTACACCGTTAAATATTTCACGCGTCGTCGAACGTCGTCAGTATAGTAGAGCACATTCAATCTTTGTCATCGCTTCGCGGATCGACGACTTTAGCGACAGCATCCTTTTTTTTTTATTCTTCTTTTACTCCAGTAAAAGTAGCAGTCAAGCAATGCCAGGGCGAGGTTGTAGCGCGTACATATTACGCTATATACGGTGAAAACCGCAAGAGTCAAGGCATATATATATATATATATATATATATATATATATATATATATATATATATATATACACTTGGCAAGAAGAGACTCGTATATACCGTTATTGCACTGTGAAGAGCTGGTGCGCATAGATCGTATACCGATCTTTTACCGATCTCTTCTTATTCTTCGCTTCGCTCAATGATTTTCTTCTTCTTCTTCTTTGCAAAGCCCTTGCATCATCACCATTTTACTCTCTTATTTTATACCATTACTGTATTATACTTCGAACGATTTTATTTTTGTTATTATTATTATTTTTTTTTTTAATTATATGCCTTGAGACTATGTTTTACGTGGTCATGGTATTTTGAACAAGAAAAATCTAACTGTATTTTTATCGTATTTTTTTTTTCTGTTACAGGTGAGTTGCAGATCTTTGTTGGTGCAAATCTTTTATTGAAATAAGCTGAATTTATTTTTTATACGTGAGTTTTGCTTAATCTTGATCCTTTTTTTTATTTTTACCTTAATGTAGTGATTTTTGAGTGTTTGAGATTTAGTATGAATTGATTCGGTAAGGAAATCGAAAATCAAATGTGATGCATTTTAGATTCAAACCGGTTCCTTGTGAATCACAGTTATCTTTTTGCAGACGTGTATATTCGTGATGAAATTTTAAAATAAGCTTTGTAGAATTATTTTTGAATACGATAAGAATTTTCTTTATTCATTGATCTACAACTTCCTGTAAATTATTTTTCATATGTATTATATACTTTTTTTTTATTATTTATCCATAAAACTACTAAATTTTATTATTAATATATAAATTTATATCAATTTAATATACTTAAATAATAGATAAAATTATAATTAAATATTCTGAAGCATTAAAAAATTATTAAATTTTCTATACATTTAAAAAATCAAATAATTGCATGTATCTAATTGCAAATAAAATCATTTAAACTTATTCGTATTTTAATAACGTAATTTTCTATCAAATGATCTAATTAAATCAAAATAAATACCTTTGCCCAAATAAAAATCTAAGTATATTTTCAATAGAAATTAAATTAATTGCCAAGCAATAAATACATACGTGCTAATTTAAAACTTATTTAGAAATTCAACCACGCAAGTGTAAATGGCAAACGATATATATATATATATATATATATATATATATATATATATATATATATATAAATAAAGTAGCAGTCATTCTTACGTAGATTACGTACCATAGAATAGTATATATTATACCGATTTTCTCTGAACGAGAAAGCGCGAATTTATTAGTTCGAACGTTGATTAGACCAATATACGTATATATAAACAACCTGTAGCAAGTCAATAGTATATAGTAGCTAGCTATAACCAAGTGTAAACAAAGTAAAAGAAAAAAATAAGGGAAGGTGATTGTTGGCTGAGCAGAGAAAAAAAAACCCGATAAGAGTAAATTTTCCAAGTGCAGATAGTATATAAGTATATTTATACATAGCTAAATAGAGAAAGATATTTTTCGAAAGGACTATCTTGTACGTACAGTTGCAAGTGAGTTTTCTCACGGTCTGCTAATAATTTTCGTGTATATACAGGTACTACTACTACTGCTCACTGCACAATGGGATGTTTAAGATAGTATTGCAATTTTTAACGAGAAGAGATTATAAGAGAGGGAATGCGTAAAGTTTATCGTGGGGATAAAATTTTTTTTTTTTTAATTCTATTTCTTTTATAATTCGAACAATCGATAAACTGTGTTTAGTTTAAGCAAGCTTTTTCTCACGAACGATAGGTTCAATTTACAAGACTATAAATCAATTAATAATAGCTGGGTATAATATAGCAGGTAGAATTCTAGTTTTTCTAATCGACTTTGTGAATTAAACGATTCATGTACATCTGAATATTTGAAAAAAAAAATACACCTACATTTACCTACAATAATTTTAACTCTTACACAAATTACGTATATCAAATTCTAATACTCCCATGACTCAATCATCAAAAAAAAAAAAAAAAATGTCACAAAAATAACTCATTTCTTTTATTATTTTACAAATCTTACAGTAATAATATAAATCCCAGTAAAACTTTCGCTTCTGTTACACTATTAACTATATATATACCTATATACACCACAAAAAGATTTCTTATCTTTAAATTGAAACTCTCCCTTTACAAAAAAAAATAATTACAATTTTGTACCAACCAAATCAACACACAGTCTCTGTCGAAAGACAAACGTTCAAATAAAAAAAAGCATCAAATTAAATAATTGAATAGAGAGAAGGAGAGTGAAAATATATAATAGTGTCACAAAAATTACCGAGGCGAAGAAAGCAAGCAAGCAAGCAAGCTTGAGACATGGAAAAGTCAATTTGGCAAGTTGCAAAGTTATAGATATAATATACTGTGTGTAGTGGGTATATTAGACTTTCCCGGGTGGTGTTATATATATACAGGTACATAGACACACTATGCGCTTAGTAATTATCTACAAGTAGTAAGGTATTCGCCTACGCTTTTGTAATACACCTTACTATTCGTATATTGCAATGTGGTATAGGCTGACAATATGTACATATTATATAGTGCAAGCGTTGATTTTTACACTTTGCTATATATGCTATGTGTATACAGAATTGCTAATTTTTTTTCTCTCTTTTTTTTAGATGTGGTTACGTAAAATCCGTTGATCTATAATATATGTATACCTATAGATCAAATGATTTATAGTTTGGTAAATTATCGATTGTAAAATTACTGCTGGTATCACCAAAATTGGTCACTATATACGCTGTATACTATAATGATTGAAATCGATATTGTGTTATATTATCGCCAAATTTCTTTTTTGGTAAAAATCATATACTGAATATAAATTGCAAAAGGATATAATGTTAGTTGATTAGAAAGCTTAGAGTATAAGTATATACACTTCATGTGATACAAGATCCTAAATGTCATGTATAGTCAAAGAAATTCCAGGTACATAATAGGTTATAAAAGCAGCAGCAAGATACATTTATACTACATACATCAGCACGCGGAAATTGGGTTTTCCTCTGGAATGTGGTCTTCTTTGAGGTCGTTATATACGGCCTTTTTTTACTTTATTTGGTTTGTGTTATAGGTATGTGTATGCACTAACTTTTTTTCTTTTCTTTTCTTTTCTTCATAAGCATTGTCTCTTTATACTTATATGGTCCCGTAAAAGAATTTTTATTTAAGTTCACGTATATTATAGTCGTTAATAAGTCGACAAAAAAAAAGTATTATAATAAGAAAAAAAAAAATAAGATTCCATTGTCTAATCATTGAGTCACTTTATACGCATTACACTTAATTTGCATCATATTTTAGTTGTCATTAGAAAGCTATGTGTGTGTATTATATACATATAAATTTTACAAGATCTAGGAAGTATATCTCGTTGTCATTTACGTTGAATCTAAACCACAGACGATTTGTCTCTCTCTCTCTCTTTCTCTTCAAGAATATACATAAAAAAAAAGCTCAGACATCAACACACTATATAGAATAAAATCTCTCTCTCTCTCTCTCTCTCTCTTTCACAACATCTCCACACATTATTATATATCTCAAATGTCCTCACTATATATACTGCTCACCAAGTTCATTTTTTGTACACTTGATTCTGAGAGTGAAATCGGCTGCTGCTGCTGTGGCTTATGTAGCCATAGGGGATCCGTCCCACATATAGTCAACAAGTTCGCGTCAGTCGTCGCGATTTTCCGTGGACGCTTTTGTGTGTGTGTGTATGTATATATGTATATACACATAGATAGACATGTATGTACATACAGCGGGAAATAGGTCATTTCCGCTTAATTAATCGTCTGACTCGTCTCTGGTCTACTATAACAACTGATGTCGACTATCTCTTTCTCTCGCGATCATTCTTTTGATGAGAGACTGTCACACATCACGTACGTACTCGAGATCGATTCCCTTCCGCCAACTTGACGTTTTTGGTTTGAAAGATGAGATTCTGGTTATATATGGAAGAGAAACTTAGACTTGATGTTTTCTTTTTTTTTTTACGTTTAGAAGAATATTGGAGAGTTGTGATTCTGAGATGATTATAGATTGGATTTTTAGTTTGATTTTATATGTGGTGAAATTTATAGGTTGTACTTATTATGTTCGTGTTATTAAAATGTAAATTTAATTAATGTTTTTATTGATGCTAAAATTTCAACGTAACGTGTTTCTTCTTATAAAATAAAGATTGTTTTATTGGGACGAACAATAATCTACGTTTGATTACACATTTATGTTTATAGATATAACATAGTATCAGTGTACGTGCATTAACACATATCGCGTATATATTGAGGCTACGACTAAATTCATGATGTCACATGCGATTCTAAATTGTAATGTCAGCAAGAAAAAAAGAATTGCACTTGCTGAACATCTGTTTAATAATTTAATTTATAAACTTTAAAATGTTATATTTTATTTTGATATTATTAAATTTATTTATTGATATGCAAACGAAAGTTTGTCAATTTTTATTTTGTCTTTTTAATTTGAATTAGCACGTATATTGTTAATGTAATACAACGTTGTCAAAAATTAAAAAATAACACAACTTTCAGAGATAAACTTTCTCAACATTTTAAATCTTTGTATAAAAAAAAAAGTCTTGTTCGCAGTGAATTATCTAAATTTTCTCTTTTTTAAAAACATTATTATTTAAAAATTCACATCACGCACGAACATTCTCCTTTTTTTTTCTCAGTTAAATTTTATTGCTCATGTAATTTTTTTTAAATGAAGCACGTTTTTTTTTCTGATACATACCGATTGTCAACGATTTTTTTACTCGTTTTCGGATAAAGATGGGGTAGGGCAAGGTCACATCATTTATAATACGATTTAATTATCTTTCGAATAAAAAAAAAGAAGACAACAAAAAAAGAATCAGTCCACATACTCATGTAATACCACAATTTAAATTACGTAATCACAATCTCACAAGCAAGTACCCAAATTCCCATGATTTTAAAATACTTATTCAAACTTACATTCAAAAACCCTACAATTATCAAGTAACTCCTAAATTTCTCAAAAAAAAAAATCAAAACATACAAAAACAAAAAAAAATATCCAAAACTATCCTTACCCAAACAAGCTAAAACCCTCTCTCTCAAAGAGAACAATAGACTCACAAACGAGTGTAAAACCATACACTCATACACACACTAAGGCTATAACTATATACTCTTTCGTGTGCAACACAAAGCTGAATCTTCGTGCGCTTCCGCGGCCGAGATCTAAGACCTTCTCCTTCTCGTTTAATTTTTTTTTTTTACCATCTTCGCTGCTTTTCACTTCTTAATTGGAAAGATCCGGGCTTCACGATTAACCAACCGCTCTTCTCTCTATAACAGAGTAAGAAAAAAAAAGAGATACGGTTAATATTATTTTGCATATTATTTTGTGTCGTAGAAATTATATGTTTACAAAATATTAAAAAGGAGAGAAAGTTGAGGCTAGAAAAAATTATTGTATTTATATATTTTTGGAGTTATTGTATTTTTATTGTCGCTTTTATTATTATTACTGTTTATACAGTGGTTTACTATTCTTAAGAGTAAAATATATAGGTATCTATTTCATTTTAATATAATGAATAATAAAAACAAATTGTTGATTACTGTAAAACAAAATATCCGGAAAAATAATTGTCTTATTCTTTGCATGTATATAAAAAAACTACTGTACTAGATAATACATATCTATAACTTTCTCAAAAATCAGTCGTTAAATATTCGAACATTGACCCAACAAATATCTTACTCACTATATATGTAGCAATTTTTGTAAACGTTAGTCAAAACCGTGTAATACACGTCCCGTAAATTCTATTAAATCCGCAAAGAAAGTTATATGAATGTTGAAATAAGTCTCATGATTTTTAGAGAAACTAACGGTTGCCAAATATAATACTAAACGATAAGTTTTAACGCTATATACTTACAAGCATTCTGAGACGATGAGTCGTAAGAAAAGAACTTGTGTTTCTTTTTTTTATCTTTTGGGTTGTCTGGAGACTGCGACTAAAATTCTTGTAATTTCATGACTGAGGGGTATGTATTGTCATATGTCTTTGGCAGTGCATTTGAGCAGTTGAAATTCTTTCTTTGCATAAATAAGACATAATAAATATTCTTTTAAGTTTTGTAAAACACAATCGATTTTAATATTCTAAAATATTTTTGTTATCCGGATTACGAAAAATATCTAATTTACATTGTCGCTTGTGTAAATTTCAGTATCGCAAAAGATAAATCGCGAGTAAGAGAATGAGAGAGAGTATAAGCTATATATATTGCTAGAGGGTAATAGTAGTAGGAGCTCTATAGAGCAGGCGAGAAACGGTAAGTTTCTCCTCGGGGCCGTTCCGCGTCCATTCCTGCATAGCGAGGCCGGCCGGCTTTTATATACATATATACAGACGGTTACGTGTCCGCTCCATTTTTCTCTTTCTCTCTCCGCACTTTTTTTTCTCTATTTTTTCTTTTTTTTCCTTCATCGGCCTCGTGATTTTTCCTTTACGAGTTTTCCCCGAAGCTATGCTTATCCGGACTTCATTCCTTTTGCAATATATACACACATATTGGTAAGACCACGTGTTCATATAAAGAACATATACATATAGTGCACGATTAGAGAACTCTAATAAATATGTTGTATCGTGACTTGATATACGAGTTATGTGCCTGCTTGCTTAGATGCTTATCGAGAGAAATGGAAAATTTTTTTTTTCTATTTTTTTTTTTTTTATATTACTGAACAGGTAAAAGATATGGTATTATATTGCTTTAGGGGAGTTGAGAGCTTGATTTTTTTTAAGGAGTTAAATTATACGAGGATATCGAGATTTTATTGTTTCGTTACTTCGATTGATCTTTTTTTTTTTTTTTAACTTGTTCTGTTATGATTGGTTTTATTGACTTATGTTTGTGTAATATAAGTTTGATATATGTTCTTTTTAAATATATGTATCTGCTTTTGTAATATTTCTTGTACGGTAGCTTGTATTATAATTTTGAAAAAAAAAATGATTATAAATATCGATTATATTATAACAAATGTTTTCTTTTTTTATTGTATATAGGAACTGATATGTGATATATGTTGATAAATACAAAAAGATTAATTAAATTTTTAAAACTCCCTTTTTTTTTATCAGATACCAAACTATTGTAAAATTCAATCAAATAGAAACACAGTTATTTAAAATTAAACGTATTCGAAAACCATTTAAAATTATCAGTAATATCTCTTTAGCAAACCAGTTTCTTTCTTTTTATTTTTTTTTTTTAACATATATAAGTTCGAAATTGAACATTTTCTAATTGAATATAATCTTACGTAAATATACACACGCATATTTACATGCTATTATTCACATAAATCATCAATAACTCACCGATTAATATTTATTTGAATCATTTTTTATTCAACTTCCAATTATTATTTTATCTATATCAAATAAAAAAAAAAAATAAGATTTTACATTTCAAATTAATTTTCATTTTATCTAATCAAAACTTTTACTTTTTACTATATATTCAAACAATAGATCAACCAAAACTCAATTAAAAAAAAAGTTAAATTACCAATTAAAGAAAAAAATAAACAATATCAAGAACAAAGAACTCATTACCCACAGCATATAAAACAATCACAAAAGAAAAACTTAACGATTAGTCAGTACACAATACGTATTACTATACTCAAGTGTCATATCGTACGATAAACAAACGCTCACTCAGTACAACAAAAAAAACCTCTACATCACATTATTTACGCACCACCTCCTCAGACGATAAAATTCGCGAAAAAAAATGTGACTCACTTTACTATCCCCAAAACCCATCCCCTAAACGAATCAATCCTCCTAAAAAACCATGTGGGCGCTTGTAAGTCTCTTCCAGATGTCTCATCTCTCTCAGAGAGTGTAGGTATATAGAGTATTCCAAAACGAGTGGAGATGAAATACAGTGTATGTCTTATGTGTGTGTGTGTGCTCGTATTTTTAGTCAAGTCAGTCCCGCCGGAAGAGACTAAAAAAAAAAAAAAATAAAGACTTGTATAAAGAAGTAGTGGAGGGCCACACGGAGAGTTTAGGGTGTGACTGTAAATGCGGCGCCATGGTAATTTACATATAGGTTTTACTGTATATGTGTGGGCGAAGAGTGTACCAGATGTATTATATACGGGCTTTTGTGAGACTTGAGATTAAAAAAAAAATGCAGCTCTGAATATACTGCAGCAAAAAGATATCTGTTAGGGGTATAATTTCTATGGAAAGATATTGTATAGGTAAAATTTATTGATAATTTCTTTTGAATGGTTTGTTTATTTATATTTGAAAGAGCTCTCCAGGGTGTATGTTTTGTTTTTTAGAAATTATAAAAAATTATTGAACATTTTTGAAGATAATATAATAAATTGTTAGATTGATAGATATACAAAAGCTCTAGTATAAATGATAAAAGATGAAAAATAAAGGAAAATCCTAATTTTAAATAAGCGACATAGCTAATTGTCTTTTTTCGTTATGTATATCTGCACTTGCACAAGCTTGATATAATCGATATAGGAAGATGGTATCTGTGGGTGACCAAGGAAGAAATAAGCCAACTTTCTTATAAAATTACGATAGTAGGATGATGTATATCATTCGGTGGTGAGATCAGCTTCCAAGATGCGTTACTCTCCGAACGTAAATAGATTGCAGCGTACATTGGCTGCGTGAGCTCATGTCTGATCGTTGCCCTCTTCTTGATGTCGTCGTCGAGATGCTGGATTATTTTTTGATGAAAATCATTTTTTTTTATATATAATCAGTCATTTTTTTCGTCTGGTTATTTGATAATTTTTTTTTTCTTATTTTTAAAGATTGTTAAATTACCAAACGGAAATGGAAGTCAGTAATACTCTGTTATTGACCTAATTATACATAAAAATAAAAGAATTCCTTATGAACTACTTTTGAAAGCTTCATTAATTGTCTCAAATTAAGCGAAAAATTTTTTTTTTACATCAAGATAATATAACAGCGCCAAACATACCATTAACAGAATTATAAAAAATAAACGAATAAGTGTACATTAAGCATAATTTCCTCTACTTATTATACAGTAATTCCTGAACACAGTTGATCACATACACATAATCAGACCACACACAAATCATCAGATATAATCATCAACACATAAGAAGTGTCATTACTCCAAACAACTTCTACGATCTCACTTTTACAACACCAAAAAAAAAAAAAATTAGTAAAATCGAATTAAACAGTATATCTCGATCGTCCGAATTACAACCACATAAAATCAGACAGTATCAACAACCGCAAAAAAAAAAATCGTGCCACTCGGTACACATAGCGGAACCTTAACTTCCGTTTACAAACCATCAATTTCGCAAAGAAGGACATACATACGTATATATTCTTGTATACTTTTGCAAAGACGATGCCAAGGTCAGTCTAATTCTCTCCTTTTTCAACACACCCTCCAAATGCTGTAACTTATAATCTAAGAAAAACTTTTTAATAACAATTATCTTTAACTCGACAGTTAATCGTACTTATTTGAAGAATTTCTGTACAATTGTAAGAAGAAGAGCTTGAAATGTACAAGATGTCATTATAAATGTGCTTATATATTTCGTAAAGATTATATACGTGAGATATTATTAAAGAAGCTAGACTAAAAATCGTATATATTTACTTGGTAAGGAGAATTATTTTACTCTTAGATTAGAGTTAAAATGACGATTTAAGAAGAAGATTTAATTATTAATTAAATTACACTATATAACTCTCTCGCTATCTTTATTCTATATACGTATGTGTATGTGCATTATATTTTTAATACATGGCTGTAAAATTCTAAAAGAAGCTGCATCTAAAAGACTTTTCTACTAATTAAGGTTATTTAACTGTGCTTCTTCTTCTTTTTTTTTTATTTTTACTATCTTTCTTTTTTCTTTATGACGAACATAAAATAACGAATTTAAAGCCACAGCTTATATTGCTTAGATTTTTCGTTGATGTAATATCAGACAGCAGGTATACAATATATATATATATATATATATATATATATATATAAAATTAAAGATTACGATCACTTTCACCCTTCCCCCCCTTTTATTTTATAAAGAATAACTATAAAGCTACGATGTGCATCGTAAAGTTGCAAAACTATAATTGAAAGCCACATGTAAGTACTACTATCAATGTATTTCTATATATTATACGAATTTACGTGGAATCAGGTCAAAACGGCGTTAATAATACACTTTTGTTGCAGCTACTCTACGATAATAATCTATACTCTTTCCTCCTACTACTCCCTCAACTTCTTTTTAATCTTTCGTATATATAAAACTGAAAAGGAAAAAAAAATTGCATACTTTACAGACATGGTAAATGTATTCTCTCACACATAATCTCTCTATTTGACTTAACCATAAACTTTTGCACATACATACATACACATACATACCAGCTGCACAGAGTCGAATCATCTCTACAAATGGCATTAAAAACTTGCATGATTCATAGCTAAAGAAAAAGAAAAACTGCGTCTTAATTTTTTCTTCTCTGTATTTACTCTTCTAAAACAAAAAAAAACTTAAGATTAAAAAAAAGTACACACACGAGAAAAATCGCAAAGATACATGATCTCGTGTCTAACTATCTGAAACAAGAGTAAAAGAAAGAAAGAAAGGAAGAAAGATCAGATGCACACATGAATTCTGTTTCTCATTTTAACGAAAAAAAAAAATCCTCCTCTCGTCAGCCTTGCGAAACCAAGCGTATAACTATCTTGACTCCTCTAAAATACGTGTGTGCAGTAGCGTCACCGTACCGCAACACTTTCTCACGCGCACATTTTTATAACGAAGCTACTACATACTACTACTACTGCTGCTGATTCTGCAGCCATATGTATTCCCATCCTATATACACCAATACCATCTCTCAGCTTTTCTTTTCATTGCCATTGGCGAAATCATA
This sequence comes from Leptomastidea abnormis, assembly GCA_030522805.1. Taxonomy (NCBI): domain Eukaryota; kingdom Metazoa; phylum Arthropoda; class Insecta; order Hymenoptera; family Encyrtidae; genus Leptomastidea; species Leptomastidea abnormis. Next base: position 18,319 of record JAPYZE010003196.1, on the reverse strand, counting down.
TATATATGTATCTTATGACGTTGGTATACATATATTCTCCCAAGCTTGTTGTCTTCATCCTCATTTTCATTTTTTCAACGCAGTATTTATAATGTGTGCTGATTTCCAGATTATAATTTTCATAATAATATATATATTTTTTTTTAATTCAACGCCCACGTGAAAGTTTAACGTGAGACACAAGGTCATTACCACCATATCGTTAATCTCTATATTTACGTAAATCATATAAAAACAAAATTTTGTTTTTGTTATTTTAACTTCTATCAACTACCAGATGATCAATTATTTAGGCATGATGCCAAAACAGATATATAACAATCGATCTTCGTATAATATACACGTCAAATAAATCAGATGTTATAAAAGTTAACGACCTCCTCGAAGAAACATCAACATATATACACTGAAGCCAAAATCCCCTAAAAACAAACATAACCTAAAAACAGTTGTTAATAGTAGGTGATGATCGATACTTTTCATAAAACGTTGTGGGAGATGTGCAAAAACTTTCTTCAACGTATATATACCATACGTACGTTTACTTACACTTAAAAGAAGCCCTCAGCTCTCTTTACCATAAAAATCCAAGAGATAGAAGTGAGAAATAAGGGATCTAAAAATAACTTAAGCTAAGTGGCAGCGCAAGTGGCTCGCGTAAATGTTATTCATACAAACTTTTCGTTGTCGTATAAATGGTCTTATGTGTATAAGTAGACGAGAAAACGATCAAAAGAAAAAAAAAAGCGACAATGGTTTTGATGACGGGCTACTCTTACGAAGCTTAACCTTCTGACAAATGCACCCTATACTATCCAAGAATAGAGTGTGTACAAGGAGAGAATATCTTAAATGAAAAACGACGACTTTCGTGAAAACGAGCTTAATTATTGTTATTATATTCCATACTGTGTGTGTCTGTGATGCTACTCGACACTGTATACTTTATAGTAATGGAAGTTGGTTGAGAAAAAAAAGACATTTTCTCCTGTATGTCAAAAAGTTCTATTCTAATTTAACATCCAAGGGGAGTTAACTTCAGACACGGACACTGTATACAGACAAAAAAGGCTTACTCGTATATATGCTTTTTATCAGAAGCTATATACCTTTCTTGGCTTTACTAATAATTCATAAGAAAAAAAAAATCATGATTTATAGTAAACAAGACTGAAGTATCATATAGTATATTATAGCACCTGGATATATCTATACATGAACATGGTAGTAGTAGTAAGGCCATTAGGAAGTCGTATAAAGCTCAACAATATACCGTAATGACGCAGCAAAAGCAATAAGGATAACGTCTGAGAGAAAGAGCGTAAGAGAGCCTCACCTTCTTATTTCTCCCTTCGTCAATTTCAGACCTCCAAGAGTGTGCACACAGTGCCTCTTTCTCCCTCTCTACTATACTACAAGAGATCAGTATGAGTCTTCGAAAGTAATTCCACAGCATATAATATACACTACTTGTACACACACTGTTAGCATCTCAAAAAAAAAGAAGCAAGTAGAGAAGCGCATCAACGCGAAAAAAATCGAAAGTAGCAAACTCGAGAAGCGCGAGAATATAATATCGTACAATTGGGAGTACCCATATAGTATATGCTGTGTTGCTTCTGGCTCTTTTTATTTATATATCTATATGAACAGACTACTAAACAACTATACGTCGTCGCGTGCTGCACACGCGGGAAAGCGGGTGAAAGCGATATTTTTGTGTGTTGTGTGTGTATGAATACGAGTAAGTATAGTAGCAACATACAGCCCCGCCCTGGTGGAAAACTAACATCACTGTCACGGCCGTTTCTTACCGCCCCCGCTTGTATAGTTTAGTATATATACTATGCTACCGTGTATAGTAAAGTGAAAGCAACAATAGAGGCAAAGCGATTTTTTTGTTCTGTCATTTTAAACTTGGATTTAGCGAGAGAAAGAAGGGTAATGGGGACGACGTAACGGGTGGTCCATAAGTAGTAGCATGTGCGTGTTGTTAGTTGTTGGAGATGCGTGATGTGTAGTATAACTTAGCGCATTTAACATGATATGTGTATGTGGGAATGTATATGTATATGGTAGGTGAATTGGTTTCTGCAGTTTGTTTGCTAAGAATCTTGGCTTTTGAATGGACTTCAACGTAGGAAATTGTTTTCTCGTTTAACAAGACGTTGATTTTTTTATACTGTAACGTGATATCTAATAATTTTAAACTGTTATGTATCCAATTTTTGAACGATCTATGGATTATCAAAATATAATTTTGATCGTTGACTATAATAAGCTAATAATAATTAACTTGAAAGTTTAATAATTTTTTATACTTATAACAAAATTGATCGATTGCGAGAAACGACAAAAAAACTCATTCGCCACCTAGCGGTCAGAAACCATAACTACACTTTTAAATTTCATTAAGAAAAAAAAGTTTTCAAAATTCCTCAGATCTCAAGAATAAGATACAAAAGGACGCTATCCTCATCTCACCTTTATTGCCATATATATGTATATCTACACACACGTGCACACCTGTCGCTCTAACTCGCACTTGCCCCTCAGCTAAAACAGCAGCAACAGCAGCCTATAGTACAACACGTCCTTACGTACATACATACATACAAATATATTATATATAAAACCCCTGAGGCTCTCTCGCTTAGCCATATTACTCTCTCGCCTCGGATAAATATTAATACTGCGGCTACGCTCACTGCTCTCGGACCTTAGGTTGGCCAATAGGCCGAGTCAATGCCTTAAGCGCGTTCGCTTATATACACACATACACCTACATAAGTCTAGCTTGCTTGTCAGTATAGAACATGTATATATACGAGATAGAGTACCGTTTCTCCATCTCTATGTACTCTATACGGTAGTATAAGCGAGGGCGCGCCTTTATGTGAATTATCGTTATATGCGCATCGCTCTCCTGCAACTATCTATTTCGCCTGAGGATTCTATAGTCTGTATACTACCACATCTCAATTGTTTTCAACCACTTACATTATAGTAAGCCCTTATTGTTATATATACCAAATGCAATCGGTCGAGTCTCTCTGTTTTAGTAAGTTAAGTACAGGAGAACTACGAGAGAAACGAAGATACATATTATGCTTATCGTATCAAGTCAACAAAATCTTGCTGTCTTGCTGTATACCATCAGTTGTGCAGATGTGTAACGAGATTTAAGAAAACGAGAATTACGTGTTTCCAAGTTCCTTTATACCGATCACATGCTATAGTATCATAACGGACTGTTGTATCAAATTAGAGAGCTATAAGACGTCGCTATGTTGATCATGTATAGGACTGTATTATCCTCGGTCCAGTTTCTTGCTTATCAGTCGTTTTGATAAACGGTTTCAACTCATAAAATTAAATTAAAAAAAAAAACTAAACTACTACCAATCGAAATCTATTCCCAGTTGTGTCCAATTAAAATTCCTTGATTTCCACCAGAGAGTAATCTAACCCAGTTTGTTCATTATATAAAATGTACATACTTAACTTCACGATTTTATATGACTTTTCTATGGTATGTTTTTTTATAAAGAGATGCTTCCTTAGCTATATTACTTTTTAGCGACTTCTTCTGCTTTTTGCTGAAGAACTTACGGAATGTGGGTTATGTGATATATGTGGCGATGAACAACGGGACTCGCTCTTTCAGTCTATATGTTCGTCATATAGAGCGGGTTTGGTAATGTCGTTTTATATATATATCGAATGGAGACTTTACTCGTTGCTATATATAAAATTGACCATAGTCTGGTTGTTGTCGTGAGGCTTTCAAGGATATATTATATGGTTAGAAGTCGTAAGACTTGATTATTATTACGTTTACGTGATTATACGTACTAATTATAATCTTGTTTTGTGAAAATGAAATCTTTCTGTGATTTGTAATAAAGTGAGAAAATATGTGATTCAAATTTGTTACATATATGTTGTTTATTATTTTTTTTTTTTTTTGTATGCTGTTGACGTAAAACTCATAATCTTATGTATTAAATTATATTATAAAAAAAAATTAAATATTTGCAGTGAAAGCTACTTAAGTTTGTAATCCTAATTAAATAGTTGAAATAACAAGATATACACAATTTAAATTAATGTTACAATTTTACACTCCAAAATTATTTCAAACAAACATATATTTATAATTACTTTTACCAACACACATTATTTAGTATAACTCGTAAAACGACATTTAAACAAGTACATAATAATCTCAAATATCACCTTCAACTCTCACAAACCAATTTTTAATCTACAAACATACTTAATGAACTAAATCACCAGAACCTTAACTACAAATAAAAAAATAAACATAAATATTCCATATCAGAGTTTCATACCATACAAATATTTTTGATAAACGAGTCCATTATAAGAAATCAATATCATGCAGCCAGCCATATATGCATACACACTTGAAACAGTCATCGTACAGAGTGAAAGTTTGTATTATGCAAATCGGTATAGAAAGAAAGAAAAATCTCACGTCACGATTAGACTCTGTATACTAACAAAGATTCAAATACATTACCGCAACTGCTGTTAAAACAGTAGTTCAGTAATTTTAAAGCCTATAACTATACACATCCACTATTGAAAATCTAATAATACTTAAAAAGTCGTGCATTTAGAAAAGTTGATATAAAGAACTTCAAAAGCTTTCATATTTGAAACTTCAGGGTTTTGTTTTGACTTGCATTATACGTATGTACTTACATTGACCTAAAAAAAACAATTTGCAAAAACTTTGTTGGACAGCTGGTGTAATCTAAACACTTAAGTGCTAATAAGCTACCAGCATACTTTTTTACGTCAGTGCTAAGTGAACCAAGTACAGGTGGACACATGAGTGTCCACAAAAATCACAAAATCAGCCTTTCTTTTTACCTTACGTACCTGATGTTGAGATAAGGTATAAGGTACGCGAAAAGATGCACAAAACGATATAAAACTACAGATGAAAACATCTTCCTTCTTCACAAAAATTCCTTACAATTTTATTCTCAGCAAGTATCAATAATTATCTCAAACGTTCGATAAAATACAAGGAAAAAAATATTTATCCTCATTTACATGTAACTTGTTTCCAACCATACATAAAAAATAGCTCGACCAAGCTATTCTCATAATCTCTCAGCACCTTCTTCTCTTACTCTCTCTCTCTCTCTCATCCTATAAGAATGCCAAGATTAAATTCTCATTCGCGAAAAATTTGAACTTCCTTCTCTTCTTCTTCTTTTTCTTAAAAGAGAGATAAAGAGAGAAATAAGCAAGAGACTTAAGTCGGTGCTGAGCAATTTTACAGAGAGTGAGATACTGAAGAAGAAAGAGAAAAAATAAAAAAAATAAATGATGGTTAAAGTGAGAGAAAAAAGAGAGATATGCGAAAGATGTGTGACCAAGCCATTGACCTCCTTGCTTTAATACTTCTTCTTTCTTCAGCGGCAACTTCTTCTTCTTCTTCTTGGACGTTCGTAAATTTTCGTGATGTGTGTTATAGTGAGAATGGTACTTTATGTTACACACAATTTTTGTGTGTATATGTGCTTACACGCAATTGGTAGAAAGAAGAACGTCGTTTTTTTTTTTAAAGCTATTAAGATGGGTCGTTCTTTATTACGTCCTTTGTTAAGTTTACTTTTTTAAGATCTTGAGAGAGCTTCTTTTTTTTTTTAATTCTTCATTATTGTCAATGATAATATTACAGCGTATTGAGAATCGTAAACGATGTGATTATTCTTATGTTACTAGTGAAATTTCATTACCTACACACATGATTGTTAATTTTTTTTTTTTTTTTTTTTTTTTTTTTTTTTTTTTTGTTTTTTTTTTTTTTTTTTTTTTTTTTTTTTTTTTTTTTGTAAGCAAGAAAAATACACAGACTATTCAATAATTAACTATATTTTTTTTTCTTCATTTTTAATGTACCAAGGCGTATATTATAACAATTGCAATATATTTTAACAGACTGCAAAACTTTCACTGTATACACATAGTCAGCCAAAGACACATTCCATCTTTTGTAAATCCTATAAGAGAAAAGTAAGTTGCTCTATGTATTTGAAAATATCTAAATTTCCATCTTAATCGTCGAATTAAAAAGCATCATATTTCAGTCCTTTCTCTCTTTTATTTTATCAAAGATAAAAATCATTATCATTTCCTTACTTAATCAACCTGTTTTATACAACAGCAGCCAATCACAATCAGTAACCACAAATATCTGTCCTTCCGGTCACTTCTGTCAAGAGTCACAAACACTTACAATTCAAAGAAAGTCCAACGTGATCAGAATCCTTTAAAAGCTTTTTTTTTTTTAAGAAACCACCTACTCTAAAGTTTCTTTAAAAAAAATTTGTATAATCGTCACGAAGATGCTAAATAGAATTTCTGTCGCGACAAATGCGAAAGTCTTTATATTTGCGAAATAAAATTATTTGTGTGTATGTATGTCCGTGTGTGAAAGTATAAAGATGATCAATCTTGACCCTCTTTTTTTTTCATCGTTGTTCCTCTTCCTTTTTTTTTTAACTTCTAAGACAACGTGTTCAAGCGATGATCATACAATAAAGATGCTAGTGTTAATATATTGTAGATTGGTATAAGCCGGAAGAAAGATGTTCCTCTTTGTTTCTTTTTTTTTCTTCTTTTTTTTTTTGCAAATAAGAAAGAAACGTCTTGGAATTTCTCTCTCTGGCTAGTGGCCGAAAATTATGACGTCGTTAACCTTAATCTTGAATTTCGTTTTGACACGCATCTAAAGATAATTAAACGTCTCTATACATTCTTTTTTTTTTATTCTCAGCTAAATTATAGTTAACTATTATTATAAACATTTTTACCTTAAAATAAAAAAAAACCTTTACTACTTTTTAAAACTTAAAAAAAGAAACAAAAAATTTCCCTTCATAACTTTTGTCACAACTTTCCCAACCTTAACAATAAAATTCCATATACAAACTTCCTATATACACTCAACCTCCCATTCTACATCACTACCTTTTACAACACACTTACAAGACACCCGCAAATTTATACAACCACTTCCTCAAAAGTTAACTCGGTCTTGCGCGAAAAGTCAGCGTTTTCACCTGTGTGTATAGCTTAAAGAACAACGTATGCATATACACAATCGTATTACGTCACTTTACACATCTGGAAAATCATAGTCACATAAATTGTAGTCTTTCTGTGTGTAGTGTGCCTATACGTGCGTATAAGAAGCTTGAATTGTTAGTGTTCAAGGTGACATTTTAAAGAATATGAGTTTATGCTTGATCGAACGTGAATTGAAACTTATGTAGATTATGATGTATGTTATCATATATGATGTTTTGTGTGGTGTATTTTCTCAGGGTTGATTACATGTGAGTATTATTTTGTGTGTGTGTGTGTGTGGTTATGGAGACTGTGATAGGCTTTGGTAAAATTACGATTTTGTGTGTGAATGTATGATTCTTAGTTTATGTATGGTGGTATTTACGAATGTTTCTTGTTGCTGTTAACTTTTATTTTTAATTTTTATTATTTAATGTTGTATCAAAATAAATTAAAATTAATATTAAGCGAATTTTAATTTTCTATTTACACAATTTTCTAATAAATTTTTAATTAATGTACCAGCATAATTTATTTAAATTCTTTTCTTTTCTTTTCAGGTGAGTCTCCAATACACCAAATTCATCGCAATTGCAAAAATACTACTCAATAACGAAACATAGTAAGTAAGACAAAAATAAACTACACCATTATAAGAAAAAACAATCGCAACTATACATGAATATTCATACTCTCGAAAAATTAGTAATTTTTAATCAATTAAACGAACCTTACATACACTAAAAATCACCAATTAAACAGCAATACCCTTTTTATCCCTAAAAACAAAATACCTTTCACATTATAAACATCCAGGATACATACACATACATAATATATACCAAACACGCAGCCTCCTTTTCTCTTCTCTTTTATTTACCATTTCTTTTTTTTTCTCTCATTTTTTTTTTATTTCACCAACACAGAGAGTTGGCTCTCTTTGACCCAAACCAGAATCACAAGTGTTCCTATATCTGGGACAGCCTAACGAGGAGATCGAGAACACTCCGCGAAAATGCTTCTTCCCCATTTCTTTCTCTCCTCTTTTGCAGTGCGAAATATAATCGCGTCGAACGAAACACCCATCAGTCGTCGTTGTACGTATGTCTGGTGACGCTGTTCTTTTTTTTTTTTATATATCCTTTTCAACACGAAAGATCTCTTTCGCTCCTTAAAAAGAATCCAAGAAAACCAGTGCATATAAAAAAGTACTATCTGGTTCTCCACGTTTTAATTCCCATAACGATCATCTTTTCTAGTTGTATTGCGAATTTTTAGTAAAAGCCCAAATACGATATTGAGGTCACATCACACCTGTTACAATAATGATTTCTATGATGTCTCTTGTATACACATACTAACAGATTTTAGAACTGTTTTAACAAAAAGCTTGATAAAAATCAGTGCGAGAACAAGGAATTTTACAACAAAATAACCACCCAGTAAAATTCCCATTAACAATTTACCAATTAACATCAAACACGAAAGTCGCAACAAAAAAAAAAAAGAAGGAACACAGATTCTGTGATCAACGCCTCGAATAATTAATTGACCAAAAAGGAACACAGTATAATATACAGTATAATACAGCTGAGGTAACTCAGCCGGAATATCAGCTGTAAATGTATAGGTGCATATATACACACCCGCATATAAAAATTCTTTCCTATAGAAGAATACACACACATAAAGTGAGCTTTTACTGTATGGAATTAGAAACTTTCTAACGTAAGTAACGCGAGCGCGTAAGCGCAAAGACGCGTCATTGCAATACAGGTATACTTGATTTTTCCTTATATACTTTGTATATATAAAGAGAGAGAAAGAAAGAAAAAAAAAGAAAACCCCTCCTCTTTCTATTTCTCGAAAGGACATTGGCATCGTATTCAGTCTTGGTGTGGTAGGCATATATATATATAGGTGTTCTGCAAGCGCAACACTAACGTTTGGGCCAATTAGAAATCGGCTACTACATACTGCATTCCTTACAATTTTGCTACGCTATACTTCTCCCCCTTTCTCCTCCCCTCCCCCTCTCTTTCTTTTTCCTTCTTATACTCACATTTTTGCGGAATAAGGAGAAATTCCGGGACATTCAGGTTGCATTTATATTGTGTGTGTGTGTGTGTGTGTGTGTGTGTGTGTGTGTGTGTGTGCATGTGTGCATGTGTGTTGTATCTCTACAATTCTGGTTTTATATTGGTGCTGATGATGCTTCTTTTTTTTTTTTTTTTTTTAATTTGAGAATGGTGAAAGTCGATACTGTTGGAATATAATTAAAATTTCCTTATTATCATTTGATTTAAATTAAAGCGCGTTTAATTATTTGCTCTGTGGATATATTTAATTATGTAATTGATATGCGTGAGTATATGCTTAATTTCTTTTTATTTTTTTTTAATTTGTAAGATATATTGGTTATTGGTGGCTGTTTTACTATTTATTTGGATATTAGTTTGCAACTATGCTTATGCAACTATATATTATTTACAAACTTTATTTACTCTTAACTTGTAGAGATTTTAAGATAACGTGAGAGAATATGTGTATCCAAAGTGCGAGAAAACTAGTTAATTTTTCACTGATTTGTATTTCAAAGTGTGCAATGAAACTATCTTACGTTATGTCTTACATCAGTCAATCAATGTTTAAAAAAAAATATATCTGTCATTATTTCATTCCCAAAAAAATGAACACATTTCATTGCTATCGTAAATCTCTACTAATACCCATTTGCAAAGTAGTTTTTATGTAACTTGATCACCTAAACCGTTCGTATGTATCTCAATTACAAACTCAATTTCCAACTGTTACTCTATCCTGTATCACCATACGGTAATGAACTAAAAAAAATAATTTTTTTTTTAACATCGATTTTTCGACATTCAATACACTACAACTAACTAACGACAAAACACATATAGCCAGCTACACTTACATTAACCAAAGTGACAACTCTCATTCACTAACCTAACAGTAACAGAAGTACAAAATTACATCTGGTATCACCAAATCTCGGACAATATAACGGTTTATCTCTCTTTTTCTCTTTTCAATCCTCAGCAAATCTATAACATTTGCTTTCTCTCCAATATATCCAAATAACTATATCCACCACAATATTATCAATATTAAAAACAAAAAATTAAACATAACCGGAACCAAAATTAAGCAAGTGTAAAACACAACGTGTTACAGTTATAAAAAAAAAAACTTGAAAATTATGACATGCAAACAGTAGTTCCGCGTTGCGTGCGATTAAAAAGCGGAAAGCGCGACGGTACACATATGTAGTTGTCGTTGTCGTGGATTGTCCTTTACACTTACTAATTTTCATTGTGTTTTTCTTCCGTGTTTCCGTAATGAACGGAAATATCAATGCAAGTTGTTGTTAGGAGGGCCGTTAAGTCTTAAGGACGAAAAGTTTTTTTCTTTTTTTTTTTTGCTTAACGAGTTGTTATAGTGGTTGGTTTAAATCATCACTGAGTTTGTGATTTTTTTTTAAAGTTGCAAGTTGATTTTTTTAATGATATACTACTTTCTTAATATTGGTTTTAATTTATATTTGTCTGTTAAGTCTCAAAAATGATCAAATCTTTTCTTTATCATCATTATAAAATTTTATAAATTACATTTCTAAGAAAAAAAAATAATTAAAATCCTTAATCTACATTACTTCAATATTTCCATAATTCAATAAAAAAATCGAAAGACTGTTAAAAAGTAAAATATAAATCAAAGAACAAGTACAAAAAAAATCATGCAAGTCTAAAAAGCTTTCAGATATCTCGTTCATACAATAACCCACACTAACACACACAACAATAGTAACCACAATATATATACCAATAACCCCATAAATTTCCGATTCCAAACCCAATAATTAACAAAGCGTTCAAATGCATGCATGCTATAGCAACATCGGCAACCTACCTGGCAATTAAGATAAAAAAAAGAAGCATAATCCGCTATATAGCAATAATGCATATTAACACCATAACTGCTGCTGATGCCGCTAACGGCATCTTCTCTTTTATACCCATATCTTATCCATCCGGTAACCTTAAGGCTACTCAACTTCCTCTTTCTTGATATATATATTTTTTTTTTTTTAAATGATAGACGTGAGAATACAAAATGTAAAAATTCAATGCGTAAATACACATACAAAAACGCCAAAATATCAAGAACGAAAATACGTAAGTTAGAAGACATGTAGATATGTCTGGTATAAAGAAGAGAGAAGTTGAAAGAAAGACAGATCGGGGATGCCCGCACTGCTCTGCTTTCTAAATGTTCTCGCTATTATATCCTTATAGTCTGACACTTCGTTGAAAAGAAGAAGGAGGGGGTTATAGATATGGGTAAGACACACGCGATTCACTCGCGGATTTGAACTTCCGCATAGAGAAATAATCTCGAGAAGAAGAGCAAGATAGAGTATAGTAGTTTTATTCTCGATCCCTATAACTCTTTTATATATACCGGATCTATCTACGAAGAAAACTAGAGAGATGAAAAGTGAAAGGAGCTAAGATCGTATACGCGGGCGCGCATCGGTAAAGTAAAAGAAGGTTCAACTTCAAAGTACGTCTTAGAATTGTATAGAATATACACCCTATCATGTATACATATATACAGCTCCTTCTCTCATCACGGAAGTTTAATTTACCGGTGTATGGGTATATATATATATAAGCGTTTAGTTCCGATTTGTGAACGAAGAGTTAGTTTTATATATACGCGTGATTAAGAAGGGAGAGAAAGAGGCCTTCTAGTATAATTGGCTTGTATAATATGTATATGTATATACTGTATATATGTATTTGGCAATTATACGGCTTTGGATTAAAATGCTGTTATATCTTATATATACCTCCTGCTTCCGTCATAGATTTTTATCTTTTCTTTTATCGTTGATGAGAATTCGATTTTAAAGATCCGTTAAATTCTTGTAATTTGAAATGATTAAGAAAAATAAAAGTGAATTCTTTATATATACTTGATTAAAAATCATTCTTTTGAAATAATTAGAAAATCAGTGTAGTTCAATAATATTGTTGTAGCAGTTCTCATTATGATCGATCAAGTAATTTATTCCATAATTACACATCATCCTTTGATCATATCAAATCTTGAACAATATGATAGTCCACTTGTCAGTCTTAACAATATCTCTAATCTTCTCTTCACTTTACCTTCATCATGACAAGCTATAAGGGCAGGTTTGTGTGACAGTTAACTTATGAGATTTTAGTGTATGACGTGTGTAGGATGGTATAATTTTCGAGACAAGGGTGTCTCTCTCTTGTCATGTCTTGCTGAATTTTAAAGCTTTGCAAGCTCAAATTAGGATATAATAGAAAGATATGATTTTACAGGAACGTCATAGATTTTGAAATTAAGTAAAAATAAAATTAATTAGTTTTTTCAATTAAATCATTTACTATTTATTAATTGGTCATTAATTTAGAAAAATTATTAATAAATTATCAATATCCCTTAGAAAATTTTCCACATTCTTCATTTTCCCAAGCACCGTGATCAACATAAACCAAAAAGAAAGATTTACAAAATCTCCATATATTATCGTCGAATCATTTAATTATAATTCCTAATCAAATGAATAATCAAATTCTTCTCTGAAAAAACATGATACTTCACAGTAGTAGTTAAATAATGAGAATCGCACAGAAAAAGTGAAAACAACTTTCGTCGTTCTCAAAGATCGATATATTTATACTTACTCAATGTATATCCGTATCGACATCTAATCCTTCACAAGATATATAGGTATAGGTATATATTTATGCATCTCGAGTTTTCACTATAGGATGCCTATACATAAAAGTAGTGATGAAATTAAAATGAGCGCACTTCATTAGTTTACCAGTTTGAAATATATAGAGCTTATCTTATATATATGTTTGTAAGGTTTAATGAGAAGATTCGAAAGTATAGAAAAAAATGTATACATATAGATGTACGCATGTATATAAAGTCGAAAGTGTATTATATAGGCGTGTGAATTTATTATGTGAAATTTATTTCTCGAATGTTAATTTTTATTTGTATTGATCAAAGATTTATCTTGATAAATAGTAAAATTTAATTAATATTTTCACTTTCATTTCTATAAACTAATCACAATTTGAAATCAGAAATAAATCGAAACTACAAAGTCTCAACGAAATTATCACCGGCTACAACTCATCCTTAAATATTCACCTACATACTTAAAAACCTCAACTTATCAATATACATACATACACTAACTCAATGATTATGTACATATCAAAACGATAGCAATATTCTCAACTCACAAAATCTCATCATCCCCAAAACTAATTCTATTTTACAAAGATCACGATTCATTTTATTATACCCTCGAATATTCAATGATATACCCACTTTTATATTCAAGCTATCTATAATTCTCTATGCAAAGTTTAATGTCTAGAAGTCGTTTTGGTATAAATGGTATGTTTGGTCTTTTTAGATGTATTATATGCATGAAGCTTATGGTTTTTGCTTTCACTTTATATGGTATACCGGTAGGTAGTATAGGATAGGTGATGGTCACGTTTTTGTCCTGGCCTTCTTTTTATTTTGAATGTTTGTAGGTATATAACTAGAGAGAAAGAGAGTAATACTTTTGTAATAAATTATAATGAATAGTTTTGAGATTATTACGTGTATATGATGTTACTTCATTGATGTTAAGATTATGATATTTTTTTTTAAAGTATGAGAATTGAGTTAGTTTAAATTATGTATTTTAAGTGTTTATGAATAATTTTAAGTAAGTTCTAGAGATTCTAACTTATTACTGAAATTTTTCCAAACAAAATAGATTATTATCGCTTTGATTTTTAACTTTGATTTCTATGCTTTTTAATAAAGACACATCTATATATAGAACTATATAATTATAGAAAAAAAAAAAACAATGCAACAACTAAAAGATTTCATTTTCAAAGTCACATGACCATAAAACAAAGAAAAATATAAAACCTTTTTAAAAAAAAAAAGAAAAAGAAAAAAAAATACTTAATTACACAATTGTTTCCTCGTCCATAAAACCCCTCGGTATATATGTCTTACACCACTCCTGAACATCTTCGTAACCACAGTACAAGCCATTCAATGCACGTCGATACACACACACACAAAGCTACATGTATACCCTATTCAACTCATAGCCAATCCAGCATATAGCACAAAAAAATTACGCAACTTCTAAGGTACTTATATCTCTAACTATTAAAAAAAAAAAAATTAAATCCTTACAAGATTAACAGTACCTATATATACGGAATGTAATGAGCCGAGTCGCGTCTTTTTTTTCTGATGTTGACATAGGCTCGTCTACAAAGTACATTAAATGTATTTTAAATTTATCGGAACTTCGTAATCCTTGAGGACCACAAATTTTTTTTTGTTATAGTATGTATGTAAAAGAGATCCTTGAATATCAAGACTTTGTGGTGTAAAAACAAGGATATACCTTTGTTTTGTTTTTTTTTTTTTTTTTTAAATTGTGGTTTTACTTGGATTATGTAGATTATTCAAAACTGAATAATCGAGCAATTTTTTTTTTTTTTTGTATAACCACTATAAAGGGTCTTGTTTATACAGACCATCAAAGAAATAATCGCTTATTTTATAAGTGACGACGACTTGTACCTATATATGTATGTATATGGTTTTAAGCAGGAAACGAGTTTTTATAAGACACGCCTCACAATATCTTACAGAAACTATTAAATCTTTTTTCTACGTAAAAAAAAAGAAAAAAAAAGATTGTAACAGGGAGAGGTAATAGGTAAATTACAGCAACTTCCTTAGCTTATGTGTAATATATACACACCATCATAATCAACGTCATAATAATCATCATAATCAATCGTATAAAACAAATAGTTATTTATATCCTATATATTTTACCTGTAAGATTACGTATATATAGACAGGCAAGTGTTAATCAATATAGTACACACACACACACACACACACACATACATTATAAGATTGCCAAAGAAAATTGCAAAGTAAAAAACCCACGCATTGTATTTTTTTCTTATACTGATAAATTCCATAAGACTCACGCGCAAAATTCCACGTGATTCTTAACACCATGAATTTCGTAAAATCGACAATGAATAAATATAATTTCGCGACATTTACGATTTCGCGAGAGTGAAAATATAATATAGTTCGATGCATCTTTTATATATCTATTGAATAAGGAAAGAATCGTATGCGCACCTGAACGGAAAAAGGTATACTACTTTATAGTGTGTGTGTGTGTGTGTGTGCTTTAATTAAGATTCGTAAGTCCGATAAATACCCGCACATAAAATATAACGTAAGAGAGACGCTTCTCAATGTTGATGTGTATATACTTTTATACACAAGAGAAAATCCAATTGCCATCATCATCATTATCATCATCACACATAGATATACATACATATATATGCCGCTCCTATATATAACACTTAATGGTAGATGGGCTTGGCATATATTCAGAGAGATGATTAACGTACATATATCTAAAATCACAGGCGCTAATTTTTAATGTGAACTATAAGGAAAATTGTATATGAAACTGTGAGAGACGATTTATATATTTTTCGTATTTATATAAATGAGGAATTTTATAAATAGATAATTTTAATAAATATCTTACGATCTTATAATGTTATTTTTTGAGATTGGTGTACTTTCGCTATTCTTGATTTACCAAAATTCAAATTCAAAAAATCTAGATGTTATGGTGAAAGCGCAGATGGTGTACGGATAGTGGTTTTTTTTCGAGAAGGAAATACGAATAAGTATAGTATGAAAGATAAAGATAGATATAGAAAAAGAAGCTTGTGCGAAAACGATTTACAACTGTGTGTTTATGTGACCGGACGACACGTGCGATTATCGTCATACATATACTGTAGGCACAGCAAAAATAATGTAAGAAAAGCTGGAGGAATTGCGCATATGTAATATTTGCCAAGTGGAAAATAGTTTTTCTTATATATTATGCTCAGCATAAAAAAATCCATTTGGTAAATATGTAGTTCTTATAGCTATACAGCACACAATATTTTAATATAATTTTCAAATTTTACTCTCATTTATACACACCGTAATTTTATTTTTGAAGAGATCTAGATACATAACGATGAATATCAAAATAAAGAGTAGATAAAATTGATAGAGGGATCGATAAAATTGACGTCCGGTTTAATATTATGATGATAGGCTTTTGCTGATTTGCATTTGACGATATAGTAGTACATGCCATCACTTTGGGTATATATCTATATGTAAGCAGAACGAGTATAATATGAGCAGTACAGATTTATACCAATGCGCATTTTCATATATATAGAGAAGCGCTTAACATAATGTCTCTCTCCCGTATATGTATGCGCCTATTGTCGATTTGTATTGAGGATTCATAGCCGATCCAGGTGTACGTATGTGGGTATATATGTATGTATAGATAGATGATACTTGCTGGATTGGTTTATTGTAGGTAGTATCGGATAACTCGATATAAATGCGCAGCTGCAATATCATTGGGTCACGTGTCGAGTGGGGTAATGTCTGCATTCTTTTGTCTCTACACGAGCTCTTTGGTATACCTATAAGCAGAAAAGAGAGAGAGAGAGACTGATTCTTGTTGACGAGCTATTATTCGCGATGCCGGTGTGTACGTGGACTTTTAGATTCTTTTTGATTTATTTTTAAATAAATATTTTTAATAAATGTTTACAGAATTAAGAAATTAAAAAGAAACTTTGTTTGGAATTTATTTTATATAAAAAAAAATTAAATAAAAAAATATGTTATTATAATCTAGTTATATATAGGTAATTTATATATTATAACTACATAAATTATGTGTATAGATTATGATTACTCTTTTATATATGCTTAAAACATTATATTATGTGATTAATTTTCAATATTAAAAATCGGTATATATCGGTAAACAAATCAGTGCAATTGATTAAAAAAAAAATTCTTGAATATTTCTCAGATATTTTCGCATGATTAAACATGAAATTATTCTAAAATTTTCAGTCTCAAGCAATTGAAATATTTTAAAAGATTACGAGCAAAATTATAAAACGCAACTTGGTTTTATGTTATAAGCCTTCTCTACTACTACTACTACTACTGCATATTATAAAATCCGCATAAAATCGGTTTTATTTGAATTCCTCTATAATTGCTACTTTATCCTTGTTTTTAAGTTTCGTAACGCACAATAAAGAAAAACCGAATATAATTGCTTTAAATATTTTTTCCCCGCTTATACTTTTTAAAACGTAACAACTTATTTTCTACATTGTTTTATATATTTTTGCTTTTTTATTTTAATAATCTATTCATAATAAAACTGTCTCATTAATAAATCACAATTTTACAGTAAATTATACTAAAAACTCTACATAATTATCGGTAAACTTTCAAAAACACTTTCTAAATTATTAAACTCATTTCTTTCAAGTCCTTTTTATAATCCTTAGAAAAAAAAATTCTGACCCTCTAAACAATCGATATTTATAACCCAATATTCTACCACGAAAATTTCCACACATCTACCAAAAAACACACTTTCAAAAATCACAAAATAACCCAATAAAAAACAACAATCTTTCCTTTAATCCTTTGTTGGCTTCCTTTACTGAGTAAGTCTAACCGGTCATCCACAAGGGACCAGAAAAAAAAATCCAAGCAAAAGATAAAAAAAAAAAAAGAAAAAAAGGGAGAAGGTGTATGTGTATGGTATATATCTATACAAACCGGAGCTATATACAACACTATATATACATATATACACGCAGCTTCCCTTGCCACTACTGTAGACGACCTCGTTCGAGGACCGGCTGCTGCTGTTGCTGCAATAGCCTCGAGACTCTATGTGGCCTCGACTTTTACGTGCGTGCGGCTTGACTTTATATACATATACATGTATGTAGGTGTGAGTATGTCAGTGTATATACATATATACGCAAGTTGAATCGACCGTGAATTTAACTTGATATTGGGATTGGAAGGTTTTTGTCTCTTTTTTTTCGCGATATATTTTTGAGAGATATATATCGGCGCCTCGGAAGAAGAAGGGCACAACTCAGGATATGGCGAAGAAGGGCACAATTCAGCGCTCAAGAATGAAGAAGGGCACAACTTGGCG
>JAPYZE010003195.1:0-13669 GCA_030522805.1 Leptomastidea abnormis | reverse complement strand
ATTTTTGATGTTGTGCCTTTCTTCTTAATAATTTTAGAGCTATGTCTTTATCGCTATATTCTGAGTTGTGCCCTTCTTCTTCCGAGGCAGCGATATAACTTGGCGTCACGGTTTGCTGGTCGGATCCTTTTCGCGCAAAAGAGAGAGAGAGAGAGAGAGAGAGTTTATAATACCAGCGACAGACTGACGACGCTGACTCGACGCTATGCTAATCGACGTAACGAGGGGATTTGTCGCGGCTGCAAGCGTTATAATATACGCGAATCTTGAATATATGCTAATCGCTGCTTTCCTATATATCTCTTGGCAAAGCGCTTTTTGTAGCTGATGTATGACGCTGTGTATAGGCTTATGTATGTGCAAGAGGGAGATCACTTCCTTGATTTTGACTAATTTAGTGTTATACGTATTTTAATTTGTTGCAAAGTATCGGCGAATGATTGTATACAAGCATAGATCTTTTCAAAAGTTGCAATTATTATATAATTCATTAAAAGTCCTTTATCATCGATCACACCAACTGTACTATTACGTTAACCCTTTGTCCACTCATTTTTCTAATCTATATATAGTAGTTACTACATAATGAGTCAAAGCAGCCAAACTATGCATTAAAACATCACTCCTATACTATAAATACGTCGCGCATGTTTATGCATAAACGATAGCACTATAACGCAGCATAACAAATTGAAAATGAGCCTATTATCTTATTTTCGCATGTATACATATACGCCACATGATACGATATGTATGTGCAATCGTATTGCTGCTTTGTATATATTTTAGATAGACTCTACATATATGTATATAGTTACACACAGCCGCTTGTGTTAATCCAGCTGAATCGCGCTTAAGAGCCATATGGACATAGCGGGAGTGAGTGAGAGCTTTATCTGCATTGAAGATCTGGTAGAGTGTATGGCTTCGAAATTAAATGATGTCGCCTACGCTGTTACCCTCCAACCCTCTAATTTCAGTCGTTCTTATATACCCACTGCCTCGCGGCTAATTTAATTTCGCGCACAGGCTGCTGCTTTCATATATATAATACTGGAATATAAATGGTGAATGTTGTATCCTTGCTCCAATGAGGAACATTGCTGTTTCGGAAAAAAAATTATCGAAGTGTATTCTATAAATGAACAAAAAGCACGAAGCGTTTCCATAATTCACAGCAAACTGAGAACAATATATAAGTGACTCACAGCTATATTCAAGCCCAGATGGTCGAAGATTGCTTGCGTTACAGTTCGCTGCTGACCAACAATGAAAGCACATCATCTTCTGCCAATAAGCCACTTCACACGCAGATTGAATTTTATTAGTATCTATATTCGACAATTCTGTTTGACAACTAAGCCTTGCAATAATAGCAACAGCAAATTTAAATGCAATTGCTATTACTTAGTCGATGTCGAAAAGGAATCATTCTACTCAACCATGGCTTAAGTCTAACGGTTTTCGTTTGGTCTTAGCTGTACAAAACTACATATACTGATGCAATAAAAAAAGAACTTAATTCCCGACGTCAAATCTCGAGAGGATAATATCGATTCGTATAGCAATAAGAGACTATACAATTTTGGATTGAGTAAATGGTACTATGTGAGTTAGTATGGGTATACGAAAAGCCAGCATGCCTCCTTTTTCTTTTTCTCTTCTACAGTAACTCGTTCATATCGGCAAAGGAAAGAAGATGAATTGAGCGAATAGAAAAAGAAGAGTAAGCGCGATGAACGCGAGAAGTGCTGAAACAAAAGGGAATAAAACGTAGTGAGAGAGAAACTGAGTTGCCAGGACGATTTGGAGGAGAGTATAGCTTGAGAGAGCAGCAGGATTCGTTAAATCGCAGAGAGGTGGAGAGGGAGGAAGGGAGGTATGGGACGCGTAAGAGCGAGAGAAAAGTGCAACGAAGCGCGAGCTTAAAACAAGGAAGGTTGCTGGAGCAGCAGCATCAGCCCTCCTCCATCTCTCCATCTCTGCGCGAGAGAGAGAGCGCAATTTCAATCCCCTCTCACCCCACTTCTTTTGCTCTGCTCCCCTTCTCTTCCCTCCTCTGCGCGATCACTTCGTGTTGCAGCTCTCCTTTATCAGCATCTTCTCCCCCTCTCCAGTCCAGTCCAGTCACGCTCAACAGCAGCAGCAGCAGAAGCAGCGAAAAGCGCAGTCGACGAGAAGAGTGTGTGCACCCTTCACTCTCAGCAGCAGCAGCAACTGCCCGTCTTCATCCCTACTCCAATCAACTCACCTTATACTCCCACCTTATATGTATATACTACAAACCTACTCACTGAATATATAACTCCCGCTGGCTTAACTCTCCCCCCAACCATCCATCCATCCATTCTCTTGCACGAGCAAGCAAGCGAGCAAGCGCGCGCCTCAAGCGAGAGCGACTATAATGAAAGATATTAACTACAATTTTATATCGAATTACCGGCTGCGAAGCACATTTCAAATTAGCTGGGCGTGCCAGAATTGTCGGGTATTGGCTGGGTACCCGACCCCGGCTGTACCGGATTGGTGACTGGAGCAGAGAAGTAGGGAGATGCGTGGGCGTGGTCTGATCCCCTTGGTATGGCCGACGACCGAAGCTTGAACGCAGGCAGGCAGGCAGCGGTGAGCGGCAACGGCGGTGGAAACAGCAACAACACACTGGTAGTGGTGGTAATAGTGTGGTAGTGGTGGTACAGTGACGGGCCTCCTGCTCCTGACGCGCGAGCGGCTCAGTTGTGTGGCGCAGCCAGCACGAGGAACAGCCTTGCGCCTGGCGCGCTGTGCGTCGTCCTTTTTTTTGTATTTTCTAAAATACAAGTTAACAGTAATCTCTTGTATTCTGTATAAAACGATAATATTCGAGCAGACGACAAATTAAAGGATATTTTTTAGAGAATTGAAGCAAACTAGTTCATAAAAATTAGTGACATGAATCAGTTCAAGTGAAACGCTGGTGACAGGTGTTTTTAAAGTAGCCTCTGAAGTAGTGACTTACAACGTCAGGGTGACTCCTAAGTGGTTCAGTGACATCGCGTAAATCAGTGCGTCGTATAGACGTTGTTAATTGAATTTCTGCCTTATTTACTACCAATTTGCCCTGTTGAGGGTTCTCCAAATGCAAAGTGTTCCGGATGCCTTAAGGGAAGCGGAAATGGACTGTGCGAGAGAGCTTGGGTTGCGTGGGGTTAATTAGTTGAGACCGATCGAGGCTTATTGCAGTGTTGGGGTGGTGCGTGACTGAGTTAAGCAGCCCGACGGGGAGCAGTAGCAATTGCAGCAGCAACGACCAAGAAAAGAAATATTACGAAGACAAGAACGAAGGGAGGTGAAATAATGCTGTGGATGCGTGGCTGCCTCGACAACCCCAAGTCCAGCTGATCCACAAAGCTTGGCCACAGCCCTAAGAGCGGCTGGGTTGCAAAGTTGAAGTCCAGCGAGGGAAGTCCAGGCTCTGTCGCAAGCTGTCCGACGACGCATCGGCCCGGCAAGATTAACTCTCCTAGAGACCGGTCCAGCAGTAGTCCCGGGGTGGTGGCGACAGCAGTAGCAGCAGCAGTTAAAAGAGAGCCTTCACCAGCAGAAGAGGAAGCCGGTGCTGGCGGCAGAGCAGGGGGCGGTTGCTCAGGCCCCGAGATGACGGTCCACCACCAGCGGCCGAACCACCACGTGGCCGCGCTAAGTGGCATAGCCCTGGCAAACGGGGCGAACGGCCTGAATCTCAGCCGCATGTCGAACCTCGAGGTGGTGGCGGCAGCGCATAGGGGCCTCGAGGGTGCCGGTGCCGCGAGTCCAGCGGGTCTCCTTGGTCTCGAGCGCCTGGGTAACGGCCTGGAACCACGTCAACCCGGCAATCTCGACTCCCGTAACAACAATAATAACTCCCATCATTCAGCTGTGTCTGCTGGCAATATTGATGCCCGCAACAATAACAACAGTGGAAATCATCCTCTGAGTCTCGACGCGCGTAACCCTAACGGTCTTAGTCTTGGACTACATAACGCGGCGGGTAACAGTCATCATCATCATCACCATCACCATCATCATCATCATCTCGAACGCAATAGTGATAATTCCTCAACGACCATGTCGACGCATAGCAGGTCGAGGTTTATGATTACGGACATACTCGCGAGTTCTACAAGCCCCTCTAGTTTACAGAGCTTGCAAAGTCAGGAAGCACCTGGTAGCCCACCTTCTGGGCCTCGGGATCTCAGCGTAAGACATCAGTCCCGATCTTCACTCAATAATAGCACCGTCGACGAAGATAGTGACGCCAGTCACCATGATGCCGTATCCGTATCGTCTAACGGTGAGTTTTAGCTATATCTGTAGGTATATACTTTGGTATTCTGCGCGATTTATATGTCCTAGTGATAGAGTAATGATATGTTTCTAGTATTGGTTTTTATATTAGACCACCTGTTTTAGCTTGAAAAAGTTTGTTTAAACGTCTCTAATTTCAAGTAAAACAAACCCTGTAGAAAAAAACGATAATTTTTATATACTGATCAACTAATATCTCTCTTGAATAAAAAAAAAACTGTGCGGTATAATAGATGTTTGCACAGCAAACAGTAGCTTCGATAATATAACACTATCCTAATATTTGCTTAAAACATCGATATTATGCTCATCCATATTGATACAAAGATTACCCACCCTAAAATACATGTAAATGTCACATTATACCCCGTTGATATTATTTGTTCAAGAATTATACTGTATAAGCTGAAATTATTTACCCTTTTGCTCATATTCTTCATATACACATACACATACACGTACACATTATAATGTATCAATGAATAAAATATAAACGTAGACAATTCTTAGTACATAACTCGAAGACTAGCTGAAAATTACATTTTTGTCGTACACGTAATAACGTTATTTTTAAGCGACTTAATTGAGGTGTAGAATCGACATTAATAAAATATTTCATTATCGTTACGATCGCAGGCTTTAACCACACGCATACATACACACATACACTTATAGGTAGACGTTAGCTAATGATCGTGCCAACAAAAAAAAAAAATATGACCCTCTCCCTTCTTTACTACGTATAAAAGTCAGAAAATAATCCGTCGAATAAAAAAAGAACGTCGCAAAAGCTGTGGTGTGGTTACTAAAATTAAGGCTGGTATATCGTTTAAAATCAAAGGTTCAGAGCTTATTCTTTTTTTTTCTTTCGATCCGTCACGGAGAAACACGCGCGTTTATCCACATACACGCAGGATTCTAAAGAAAAAAAAACTAAAAATTAACGTCAAGCAGTCGCGATCAACTCGAAGTATACAGAGATAACCATCTCGTTCTAAACCCTTACAGCTGAAATTAGTCAACCGAACTTAATCGATCGGGAGTTTCGTTAATATTTCGTGTACAAAACTGAAAACCTATAAACGTGCACGCACGAGTTATTATAAGCATGAGTATAGGTGTCAACGAACGGCACTATATGAGAACCGGATGCGATCACGGGGGTATAGGTTCAGGATATGACGATGACAACCAGAGTTCTATAGTGGTATACATGATCTCACGGGAATAAAATAGACCATTAAACATCAAATGTGTATTTTGGAGATGGTCATCCTCTTACACCGTTTACTGAGAGTAAAAATTTTTTGCGCGGTTTAATAGCCGCCTGACCGTCGGAAATATCAGTTCGTTCTTTACCTCGCAGCCATCAGCCGGCTTTAATTATACCAGCCTCTACGTTTTGTTCCATTCATCTGTGGCTACGAGAAAGAGTAAGCGATATTTTTTTTCTACCTGAAAATAAAAGAAAAAAACCTATCAGGCGTGCTCCTTTCATAAAACTCTCTTGCCTAATATACGCGAGCGCACGCTCCTACACTACGCGTGCTGGTCAGTTATAGAATAATGGTTATATATTATAACTGTGTGAGTGTGTGTGTATTCGGAGTTACGCGACGGCAAAACGATGATTAAAAGGTTCGAATATAGCGGGTGTTCATATAGGATGATGGAGAAAGGGAAGAGAACGGAACTAGCCGAAATCGTAGAAACGTAAAGTGGCTGTTTCGATCGGTTTATATGATGACTTTCCTTAAAAGTGGCGCCGTAACGCCCTATACGGTGTGTCTTCAAAAGATCCGTTTTTATTTTTATACATATGTATACCACACGCTGTTTTGGCCAGATTTGTTGTTATGGACTTTAACGTGCCGCAAATATTTATAATGATATTTTTCGTAATTAGCGGAAGCGATTTCGACTAAGTGAATGGGTTCTTCTTCACTTTATACCTCTATGAGGTCATCTAGATTTTTTATATAGGCTCATGTGTGTGTGTGTGTGTGTGTGTGTAATTTAGATGGGCGGTTTATATTTTTTTCTTTCTTTTTTTTTTGTTCGTTGAAAGAATCATTGATGGAACTATAACTATAAGACTATCAAGAAATCAAAATACGTGTGTTTACGCTTTTTTGATTTTTTGGAAAAAGAAAAAGTTAAAGGCCCGCTATTGCGTCAGTTTAACCATAACTCATATCTTCACGGAACTGTGTTTACGAATTTTTGGAAAGATCTAACGTATAGGTATGTTTAGATTTTAGGTCGTTAGATTAAGATTTGAAATTATAGAGGTGGTTGGTAGGTAATATATGTAGTGATCAACTTACGCAATATAACCAGCTCACGCAAATACATATATAGTGTATATCCATCCATTCACGTAGAAATCACTCATTTGAATAAAATAATTGAAAATCGCTCTTGGGTAATAGCTCGTTCGTTTTTGTCCATCAAGAACTAAATTAAAGCTCGCCGTCTCTCCCTCTTCTACAAAATCCGATAATAGAAGTAACAATAATCCCACTCAATCCATCAGTCATCACGTAGGTATATTTCGTTGACTCATCCTGTGTGCTGTTAGTCGTTTATATATATTCAAGCGCAAATTCTCGATTTAATAGAGCTAAGCGATAATAAAAAAAAAGTTTTTAAAAATAAAGCTATCGAGAAAATTATCTACTTGCGGTATTAAACACTACATAGGTATAGCGTTTCATTAGTATGTCTAGCTCCCTCAAGGTGTACAATGAACAATCGTCTTCATTAGTAATTGTACACATGTACGCGTGCGCGCGTGCGCTTGTTGGCTAGTCTTGTAGCTCATCAATCCTGCGGCTTCGGCCGGAAGCGACGCGTTGATGAACTGTCTTGCATTATCTTTGGCTTTTCAACTGCTTTTCATCGTCATTAGAGAATGTATCTATTATTTTTTCTTTTTCTTTCGTGACTATATTATTTAATTGTTTGTGCTTGTAACTTTATACGCTGGGTTATTAATTAAAGAGTTTAAAATTAGTATCAGCAAAACTTCCAAATAAACAAAATATTAATTCCAGATTTCAAAAAATTCTATATATAAAGATCAATTGTAATCGACAAAAAGTAATTATTTCTATTTGTTAAATATAGATAAAGCATCGTTATCACCTTGCAAAAATCCATAACAATAAAGTCATTAAAAGCTCTTTTTTGACACGCGCATATAATCTCTGATAACACATAAGTGTAACACACATAATGTACATAAACATTATAATGTGTACGTCGGATCGCGTATTATATAGAAAAAGCCGTCAGTCCAGATCCTACATGCACATATTCCTATATACATCTACCTCTCGCATGTCTCTCAGTGCGTCGGCAACAATAACCCCAGCCGCAAATCACACAAGGCTCTTATCGTATAGCACACCGCCGCTTTGCGCTCGCGCTAATCGTTCCGCATACGTTAGACTCTCCCTTTTCCTCCTTCTCCTTCTTACCTCCTACAACATATAAGAATTTTAATCGCACACATATACCACGACGTTATGTAGTCCGCATAATTGTTCGCGTAACACCTTGATGTGTCGCATACTGTAGGTATATATACTATGTTTAAGAGTAAGTAGTAGTAGTAGTACCGGCGGCACGCCTATATGGCAGCCCCCCATCTGAACGATCGACCGCTGTACTATACTATACCTATACGCGACCCTCCCACTCGAAAGACTCTCCTACTACTCTAAAGCAAGCAGAGCAGAGCTGACGTTATCGGGTGTGTTACTGCTGCTGCTGCTGCGCAATTCGACGGATTTTCTACTACTGCAGCTGCGGTTTATTTTTTTTTGATTCGTGTCCTACTGCTGACGTGTGATATGTTTGTTGTTTTGATTTTCATTGTTATTGTTGTTGTATAAATTGCAAAAGAAAAAAACAACAACAGAATAATAACATTGAATTATTAATTAAAAATTTTTTTTATTGATTTGTTAATGTCCTTATTAACGGTGATTATATTAATTAATTTTGTATAAGAATAAAGCGATAAATCCACAAAGTATCCACGAAATCACTGATTGAGTTTTAACCAATTTAAAAATAGATACCAATATCCCTAAATAGGAATAATACCTTATTCTATATGACAACTGTCAACCCAGTAGCCACCAACACATAACACAATAGACATCAGCACCCGGTCTTTTTTTTTCTTCTTTTCAATACAAAAGAATAATCAAATAGCTATACTAAAAGGATCTTAAAAGGACCCACGCGTGTGCTTGTGTGTCTACCTTCAGAGATTTTTTTTTTTGCCGCAAAGATCCGTATTGATCCAGCATCAAAGTGGAAAATTACGACGACAGAATAGGTATAGACGCGCGCGACGAAATTAAGGCGTTGACTTTCATTTCCTTTACTCTAGATGCTTTTTCAGCTAAATAAAAAAAAAAAACTTGGCAGTCATCCTTCTCATCCTCTGACGACGGTTTTTCGCATATACACGCATAAGTCATAGCATATATTATATAGGCTAGTAGTGTATGTGTGAATGTGTGAGAAAGAGAGAGAGAAAGTCAAAAGGCGTGAAAACTCGATCGGAGATTTTTGAGCCAGAGAGAGACCGCTTTCGTTGCACGCGTGGTGGACCAAAAAAGAGAGAAATAGAATCGAAACGACGCGTATAATCCGCTTAAGCATCAGCTTTCTTTCTTTCTCTCTCTCTCAATATACTATGTATACCAGTCCACACTCTTTCTTTCTCTCTCATTGTTGAGCCCTTCTCGTCTCGCTGACGCTTTAGCCCAAGAATAAAGTTTCACGCCCTGGCCCTTGTCTCGCTGACTTCTCTCTCTGTATAATATTCAAAGGCTCGCGGGACTAATCCGAGAACCGGAAATGATTGGCAACCGTTTAGATCTCGGCGCGGATTAGAATTGTACCTTTTTTTCACCTACTATGGAGGTATAACTACGACGACGACGACGGCTGTCATCCAAATACATAAACGCATGCCTGCCTTTTTGACGAGACAATCTCTTTTTTTTCTCCCGGCTGGGATTGTAAAACTTGCTTATTCTCTCTTATGTCCTTTGGATTAGGTGACTTTGGGAAGTGCGGCATTTTAGATGCCAAATATATGTATGAGCTTGGGAGATTTAACCTTGCGTCCTGCAAATCCACTGATTTCCTGTGATAAACGAGATGATGTCTCTCTCAGGTGGTATCTCTGCCTCTGATTTTTTTTTTTTGGTCTTAGTAAAATGGATATAGCAGTTGGAATATGACGTGTGTAAATGTGCTGTGAACTTTAAACTGTGAATACAAATATTTTACTAGCTAATGGGAATAACAAGTTTTTTTTAAAAGGGTTCCAGCTAATTTAAATGTTTGGATCATTGAACACGTTGATTTTAAATGATAAAACTTTTATAATATCTATATTAGCATAGTGTATATTTAAGAATAATATAGCTATTTAAAGAATTCTATTAGAAAAACATTATGTGTAAACACGTTTTAATTTTCAATGAAATTCTGTATTTTTAATTAAATTTCATCACTACTCAATATCATGCTTCAAAATAAAAAAAAATCACTGGCTTGCGGGTAATTAAAATTTCATCATTCGTTGAAACAAAAACACATAACTAGCATCAAAATCATGAAAAAAAAAAAGAACCAAAGTAATCGTTAAAAATTATTAGCCATTTCCTGCGCACATACACTTTTGTGTGTGTTTCCAGAGACTATGATCACACAACCAATAGGTAAGCTTCATACATTATAAGCAAAGCTATTAAGCGCATTTAAGCGTCCTAACAAGAAAGACCGACGTAATTCAAAATCCATTGCGTCATAGAGAGACACAAGCTCTCTGGTATATATACAAGCAAAAGCAAAGCAATAGTATAATACCGTGGGCGGTAAATCCAAAGCTGAAGGGAGTAGGGAGTACGATAATCTCAAAGACTGCTCCTATATATGTAACCAACACTCTCTCCTCGCGTTATCCACCTGGCGAACTCTAACTCTACCAGCAAACAGCTACCGAAGCACTCGCTGGGCTTTCGACGCCCTCCCCTCCCCCTTACCACTATTAATAAGATATATATCGAGTAGCCTCTCCCCCAGAAGAGCGAGCAGTGGTATAGTTAAAGCCTCTTAGCTTCCTGCTTGCAAGAGAAAGAGAGCTGACCTCGCTTCTTTAAATGCGCTTAAAAATGGCGAACGTTGACAACGATCCACACTCTCTGGTTATATATGTACATACATCTATATACCCAGTAGTAGTTGTGTCTATGTGCAAAACTCCCCCCCCCCTCTCTCTCTCTCTCTCTCCATCGTTTCTAACCGTATAGTCACGGTAATCATAGGCCTTTTTACTTCGTGTGTGTCTCTCTCGCCTTTGTGTTACTGCTCGTTATACCGCTCTCTGCCTCGTCTTTATGTGTATGTAGGTATATAGACACACATGCATTAGGAGGCTTTATGCAATCGCTTTTACTTTGTTACGGTTAAGCGAAAAATTTATTAGATCTTTTAAAATAAGCTTACTTTTTAAATGGTTGTATATGTATTTTAAGGATTATTATATGTTATATTGCTTTAAATTGCATTTGTATCAGAATTAAAGTAAAAAAAAAGTTTAAGGACATGTTTTAATATGAAATTGATGATTAAGTCGTTTTTGCCACGATTTTAATAATGCGAATGTAATCTGTATGTATGTGAATATAAATATTATACATTCGTCCAAAAAAAAGTGAACACGCAATTTCACTCTCAGTTTTGATTTTCAAAAACAACCAGTTTCTTCAGTTTGTGTGTGTGTACAGTGTTTTAAGAAGCAAGCTGATTTAAAATTTGAATTTGCGTGAGCAAAGAGCAAATTTACGATAGAAACGGAAATAAAATAAAATAAAAAAAAAATCAAAGAAACTGTCCCTGATTAATTGCTCGCTTCTCAATAAATTCTCTCAAAACCTTCCTCTTTCTCTCTCTCTCTCTCTCTCTCTCTCTCTCCTCATCCTTTTCGTTAAACCAAAATTCCAAGGCGGACGAGGTAAAAGAGAGCTCCCGCATCGTAAAAGGGATATCCCAAATTCATCTCAGCTGCGTGGCGGCTCGCCCACGCTGGTTTCGTCCTTGGCCAAATAAAAAAAATAAATAAAACTAAGAGAGTAGGCTACAGCAGCAGCAGCAGGAGTGCTACGCGACGATTTGTAGACGCAAAGAAAAAAAGAGAGAGAGAGAAAGACCGGCACGCGACGACGTCCACTATATACCTGCACAGCGGGAGGACAAAAACGCGAGCAGCAGCAGCAGCAGGAGAAAGAAAGAAGTAAAAAGGTGGTGGTAGTAAGGGAAGTAAAATACATTTATATTTATATATATCTATACGCAGCAGTATACACACTCGAAAGCTGCTAACACGAGTTTCGCGTGACTTCGTGCAGGTGCGCGCTTATGTGTATTGGTGAACACGTTATATGCACTCGAAGAAAGAGAAGTTAAAGTAGCAACAGCCGCAGAAGTAGCAGCAGCAGTAGAAGTCGACTCGAGAGTTTTGCTTTCGCGGAAAAAACGATCGGCGATTGTGACTGCATTATTTAACTATACTGGTAACAGGAGGTCGGAGAAGGTTTAACTCGTCACGCCTGATTTTTTGTTATCCTACACACACACACATGTTGTCCGTTATAGACGAATTTGCGTGTTATGTGTATTAGAGATGCGTTTAACTGTGACGAAAAGATGATGGTATATATAATCGATCTTTTTTTTTTATGTAGGGTGTAATAGTTTTCGTTTCGCTCTCTTATGATTGATTTTTTGGGGGAGAGTTGCTGCTACTGGTTTTGTTTACCATAGCTTAGTAGCGTATACGTGTATTGATCACATTTGCATGCGCGATTAGGAAGTATATAGCGTGTGTGGCAGGTGAAAAATCTAGGTTCAGGCTGGTAATTGAGACAAATAAGGGCAATTTGGGGTTGAGGGAAAAGAGAGACGGTGAAAACGAAGAATTTATTTTTTTTTTTCTTCTTTTTTTGCGGTTTTCTTTTTCAAAGGTAAATCGGCGTCACCTTGACTTTTCGCGTGACGTTGAAATTGACGTTTCAACGAATGTGTGTACATACTGATCGTGAGTTACGAAAATAATAATTTGAAGAGTAAATCAATTGGAATTTTGTATGGTAGGGGGGGGGGGTAGAGGTAAACCACTGTGATTTGAATTATATTATTAACTGAAAAATTACGACAATCTAGCAATTTTATATATGAATTTCGACATCAATAATTAATGATTTCAGTTATATTAAATTATAACTGGCGTTACGTATATGTTTAACACAAAAGTTATACAGCACATACGTTTTCATATTAAAAAGAGAGAAAGAGAATAAAAAAATGAGAAATTTGTTTAATAATCTCATTACGTAAATATTTCTATATATACCTGCATCATATTTTTTTCTTTTTTTT
Organism: Leptomastidea abnormis; assembly: GCA_030522805.1. NCBI lineage: Eukaryota > Metazoa > Arthropoda > Insecta > Hymenoptera > Encyrtidae > Leptomastidea > Leptomastidea abnormis. The sequence continues at coordinate 877 of JAPYZE010003195.1, read as the reverse complement.
TAATTAAGCGTAATTACACTTGAAACAATATAATTATAAAGCCCATCAGATGGATAACGACCTGTGGCAGTCAACGAGCCGCAACTAAAATAATAAAAAGTTGCCGTAATTTCCTAAGCATTCATACACACATATAAAATATATACACAAAACTTTAACATACTCCTAAAATTTCTTCAATATTCAAACATATGCCATTTCTTTTTAAAACACATTAAACGACAATATACATCCGTCCAAGTGAAAATGAAAACACATCTCTAAATCAGTACATAGAGAAAATTATATACAATAAAACGATCCACCTCTACAATTGTCTCATTTTACAAAATGCTCACATAAAATTCCATCAAAGATAGGATATATTTAACGCAATCAGAAAAACTAGGGAATATCATTGCGAAAAAAAGAAAAATTATCGTTTAATTGGCTATAAGCTAATATACAATAAGCCATTTCAAGTCATAATACATACCGTAAAATTGAAAAAAAAAAAAATACATAATCGACGGTTATCAACAAGATTCTCTCAAGACGTCGTCTAATAAGACTCTATAGTCAATTTCACGGAAGAGTGAGCCTCGCAGTATGCGGATGATAATCAAGCGATGTATACACACATATATATATGACGATTGCGAAAACTTGGATATATCTGAGAAAATATAAACTGTGAGACAGAGACACTGGACAAGCAGGTATGCGTATACACTTTTTCTGTGAGGTAAGTTATTTTGAGACGAAATTCAAGAGATACACGAATGATGCGACTAATTCGAGATGACAGTCGTCGACGTTGTCGTGTCAGATGATCGAATGTGTTTCCTTGCGACGTTTCCACGCTCGATAATCTTCCCACTCTATATATATATATATA
>JAPYZE010003194.1:0-14011 GCA_030522805.1 Leptomastidea abnormis | reverse complement strand
GACGTCGTTTCCTATTTCGTGTTATTATGCGCAATTTGCATTTTCTCTAATAATCCACAGTTAAACGGCTGAGATTTACTTGACACTCTCACTGTTTTTCGTTTGTTTCTCTTAATCTCTTCAATTTTTTTTCTTCATATTTTTATCTTTTTTTTTTTTTTTTTAAATTTAATTTGTTTTTCTTTATTTTTCATTAAATTGAACGATTAATATTGTAATATTTTGAAAATATTATAAATTTACGGGCGTAAAATATATGTTTGCGAGAAATTGAGATCGTCCTGGGGATTAAGGCTTTCATTATATTTACATTTATGACGTTTTTATGTGACAGANNNNTGCGAGAAATTGAGATCGTCCTGGGGATTAAGGCTTTCATTATATTTACATTTATGACGTTTTTATGTGACAGAAAATCAATACAGTTGGATATATATATACTATATATATTTTAATGCTTTTATTTTGTATAGCTATGAACACCTCGACTTTTACCTTATCAACCTACAAAAATAGTCGGCCTTGTCAAAACACGCATAAATTTAAATATTGGCTTTCAAAACTCGAAAACTATATTGTATGCAGGTAACCTGTATTCACGCGTGAAAGGTTTCAATTTCAATATAAACTCATAAAATCAAAAATTTTGAAAAAAAAAAATTGTAATTTACTTTATTATACAGATCATTTTACACGTTTGATCCATAAAATTTTCATTAAACAAAGTAAATATCAGTTAACTATTACGAAAGATAAACATTCAAAATACTGATTACTTCTAATCTGCAGATGAAAATTTATTATGATATACGTTCTAGATTTATGCATGAATGTTGAAACTCAAATTTAACAAGCTTTTGTATAATTTTCGTAGATTAACAAAATTTAAAAAATTATTTTTAAAATTACATATAAAAATGATACCTTTCATTAACCATAAAATTTATTGTTTTTTCCTGATTCCCAATATTCTCCTAATGCGCGGTAGGTATTACGAGAAAAATTTTCTAGCCACAACAATATGTCTTGTTTTCCTGAAAAGTCAGTCTGAAAGTCACGCGCAGTGAAAGAAGAAATAAATTATCGCGTTTCTTCTTCCTACACGTTAAGCTTCCCGATAGTTCTTTTCCAAAATCTTCTAAAATATTCCTTCCCGTATGGTTCCTCGCGCTTTAGAAAAAAGAGATGGTGTCACCGATGCATCGAACGCATCCCCACTGCGATCCCCTGGACAGATAAGTCCTCGACCCTCCTCTTTCTATTCATTTCAAATGATGGCTCTCCAAGATTTTTAAGTACCGTTGAGGCTCTTTGGAGGGCCAACAAAGGTGGTCGAATGTAGCTATCGGGTAGGTAGACAAAAAAAAAAAAAAAAAAAAAGAAAGGTATTGGACCTTGGTCTCGGAGGAAGAAAACGTGACAAGCGGTAAATCCCGGCTTTGTTTGTCAACTTTGTTTTGTAATTATTCCTTCTCTCTAGTGCTAAATGCTTGTCACAATAGATCGAGAGATTTCCGTTGAAGAGCCCATTACCAATCTTCGTAAGTAAACTTTTATCCTCTTTAATAATTTGGGATTTTGTAAAAAGAGAGACGAACAAATTTAACTTTGAAATTCGAAAAGTTTAATAAATTCTTTTGTAAGTAGTTCATATACAGAATATGTTGATTCAAATTTGTAAATGTCCTTTTTTATTGCGTATACCGCGATCATTTCAAATTTTAAAAATATATTTTTTTATCGATGTTCCATCCATGTAATTGAACTAACAGAGGAAGTTTCAAAAATTCATCAGGAAGCTAAAGCGCAGCCTCGCGCGATCATCAAAATAAAAAGCGATAAAAAGAAAAACTGTTTACGCCGGACAAATAAGAGTAAATTCACGACCAGAGCTTGATTCCCGAGTTTCTTCCCGGTTTACGAAGTGGGGGAGTGGAGGAAATAAAAGAGAGAGAAAGAGGGAAAACACCAGGGGGATTCGTCTGTTGACTCCAAAGTGTAGTATATAGCAGCATCGACTAACGCCCCGACCTACATACACATTTACAAAAATTAAATGCACAAAAAATTCTCTATTACCGGCTGTATATACAGCGGAAAACGAATCGATAAATGAATTGTCCGACTGACGCATCAAGTGCTCGTAGAGAGAGAGGATATCGCAAGGGATGAAGGAAAAAGAAAGAGAGAGAGAGGAAAAGGTGGTTTTGACGAGCTAAAAGAAGTAAAAAAAATTTACCGATGCTAGATCAATAAAAAAAGGAAAATATATAAATCGAGTGCTTACAAATTGAATCAGCACGTGGTAGTAGTAGTAGTAGTAGAACACCGTGGTAACACCATTTCTCTCGTACCGGGAAATGACAATTTTTCCTTCTCGTCACTTTTTGCCAACATTCGTTAAATTACACATAGCGCGCTTCGTACATTGCGGCTTCTCTTGTGTATATATATATATATATATACAAGAGTTGGGCTATTAATGGTTTATTCTGAAATTGACATAGAATATATACTCATCGGCTTTCTCGCTTTTGTCGAAGCCGCCCACTATACGGTCTGTTAATGCGTACGAACACACCATCAATGCTGCTACTGCCTGGCAGGAGGCTTTAGTTACTTTAATCTATGGCGCCGTATAGATACTTTATACTTGTGTGTGTGTGTGTGTGTGTGTGTGTGTGTGTGTGTGTGTGTGCGTGCAGCTACTTTGAAGGATATATTGAACAACTTAATGAACGGTATGTCATTATGGTACCAGTAAACTGCTTGCTTAAACTTTGACTCTTGCTAATGAACTCTTGTAAGCCTTCTATTTTTCGTTCTCCTTCTTTCTATTAAATTTTTTTTTTTTTGTTACTAATGTTTATACCCTTCTTTTTTTCAGACGTCACTTAAATACATAGTAACAATCATGCTAGATCAGCAAGTTTGCAGCAAGAATAGAAAAAAAAGAGGAGCAAAAGAGTCCTACTTTTGCCACACACATATTTCCCGTGTGCATTACTCAGCGGTATATCGGAGGCATGCGTGGTTATTGCTTCCGCGACGACAACGACGACAACGACGACGACGATGACACTGTGAGAGGCAGATGCAGTCATCCGTCAAAGTGGCAATTTCAAAAGCGTAATAAGGGACACGCGCATATATATATATATGTATATATTCCAGAGCCTCGCGTAGAGTCATAATAATGTACCTGCAGCTCTGTACTCTTCAACGAATCTACACAGAACTCGCTTCAAAATCGCCGCTTTGGAATATCTCAATACTTTCGTTGTATCGCGGTTCAGTATATAGAGAGAGCCCTTTTGATCTGTGTGTTCGATTCCTATATACTCTACGTAGTATTATAGGCAAAAGGAAAGTAGACGTATAATATATACATCCACTAAGCAAAAGGGATCGAGTTTGTATAGAAGAGAAGATGCGCTGTTGGTTACTATGGCTACCGAGGGCTTATCGGAGATGAAGAGAAAGAGAGAGAGTGCCGGAACAGACCTTGATCACCCCTCTTGCTTCTCTATATATATCTGCCGCGGGGTCCGTATATACACGCACGCGAATACTGCGCCCCTCCGACTTGCTGCCGGCGAATTAAGACTTTTCCTATATATAGCGAGCAATAGGCCTGTGTATATAGCTAGGGCTCCCTCTCTAATCACCAGCGGCCTACGTCCGGGTTACGCCCTAGAAGGAGACGACGACTCAGCTGGTCTGCTGGGAGAACCTCCGGAAGACAGACTCTTTGGCTTTTGAAAGCTTTCTTTCATCCTGTAAGCTTCCTCTCTCATCTGCCTGTGTTCCCCAGCAGCTTGACAAGGGAGAATTATTTTTTTTTTTTTTCAAAGTTTGTAAAGAGCTGAGTTACAAGCACGTGCGAGTATGATTTATTTTGAATTTTTAATGGACATTTTGGTTATGCGCATAATAAAATTATAATCAATTGACGATTTGCTGTTATTCAAAGAGAAATTAGTAGCTTTAGCCATCATATAAGCTATGAAAAATAAAGTAATATCCTCTCGTATTAGAATCTCGGAGAGAGAAAATCTGGTAAAAAGAGTCGTAAAGCTCGATTAAGAGTAAGTAATAAAATTGCATATTTAAAAGATAGAAAGAGGGGGGATCTCAACCCTACACTCTTTTACCTTATCCATCCGCAACTTGAATTATTTAATCTTCCTCGTCTGCCTCTTTTCACATGGTACTCGCTTTTGGTCGTTGCCGAGAGAAAATATTAGTCGTCCTAACAAGAAAGTTATAAAAGTACAAGTGCGAAAATAGCATATGCTATACTGTGTGCTCACACGACAACGACGATCTGAGAGACATTAATAACTAGAAAGTTCATCGTTTGACTTCGACTACCACATCCTCCTTTTTTTAGCTTCTCAAGCCTCTTGACGCGCGAGATCCACTTCTCCTCCGATCGTGTTAGTCGTGGCATTTTTCGACCTCTCTCTTTCCCTTATGAATCTTACCCTATAATGGTAGCACCAGCTCTCTTTTTCTCTCTTTCTCTTTCTCTCTTGGGAGAGAGGTCGGCTTTAGGGAGCTCAGCCGCCAGCAATCGTCTCGAGAGCACACCAACCCTCTCGACTTTGTTTTTCACTTTCAAGAAAAAAAAAAGGGTAAATTAAATGCCGAGAGTGAGAAAGAAGGAGAAATAAAAAGAATGGTTTTTTGCTATAAATGCACGTGTGTGTGTTTTCTTCCCTATAATGCTTGCTTTCCGATATATCTTCTCACTTTTATCTTGGGATTTTATTCCTATGTTCTTCCTGAGCGTTTTCGATAATTCGCGTAATTTTAAAGTAACTTGCGGATTTTTATGTACCTATATACGATTGAGACTGATTGGCTTTTGTAAAGTTTTATAACACGCTCTCCTTTTCTCTCTCGCGTGCTTTAAAGTTTATTTCTGGATAAAAGTTAATACTGACCGATGGCTCTTCAATTAAACAACAATATCGGCTACAGAAGTAGTAATGACTTTTAAAGAGAGATAACTTTAGTATCGCACTCTTTAGCATCGATTTAATTAAAAAAAGAAAAAAAAACGATACATCTACTAATTTGACATTTCTCAATATAATCCAACTTTAAAGCCTTAAGTTCCAAAGTTGAAAACTATCCTTGTTTATTGGATAATCGAAGTCCGATACACACACAGAGGGAGGGAGAGTTTAGAAGGGATATTTGCAGCGTTGTATCTTTGCCTCTATATGGTATAAAATCCGTACACACGCTGATATGCGCGCGAAGGAAGGGCTGTTTATGCTTCCTCGTAAAGCTAGGGATGTGCGCGCAAGACATTCTCTGCTTGCCAATTTTTTCCTATTATATGGTTATTTTTGCGCGTAAGACTTGCGGGTCAAGTCTTACGGTAAAAAGCTCGTATTGTTTAAGAGCTCCTGCTGGTGCCATTCGACTTTGCATGGTTTTTAAATCTTATGGTATATCAACATTGATTCTTCTGCTACTATTTTTATTTATTTATTTATTTTATTTTATAATTATATAATTTTTAAGTGCTTGGTACTGTGCAAGATATCCCATATAGTATTTTGAAAAAATTTTAAAATTCATTGATTTCTTGCAAGCTGACTTGAAAACCTATTGCTAGCTAAAAATTTGTGCATCTGAAACATCATTAAAATATATCCAAGAACATCAGAGTTGCAAAGTTTTGCATCATAGCTTTAAAATTTCCAGAGTGCAAAATCGAGACTTCTCCTGCTTTTACTTTTCTTTCAGTATAGCGTAGAGGATCGTCTTTGGTAGCTACTTTCAGTCATCGTAAATCCGTTCTCGTGGCTTCTAAAGAAAGGGGGACGAGTTTGCAGCTGGGATGTATAGGTATATACACACACTGGCGTACGGATCCCGCTACCATTATGTGTATGTGTGTGTGTGTGTGTGTCGTGGATGGCCCAGGTGTCGAGGAGGTGCAGGGGTGAGAAGAGATCATATACACTTCGTGTGCTCGCATATATATGGGTGTATGTGGAGGAAGAAAATCTGGCTAGCGTGAAATCGCGTCTTGAGTGCTATATACTACGCAGCCTGTGTGTTGTATACAGGAGGGTTGTTTAGATTTTGTTGTGGATATACATCTTAGAGAGGGAGAGAGAGATAAACTTAGGGTTCTTACTTTTTTTTTTATTTGTTTAGCACCTGGAAGGTCGGCTTTCTTTTGTGGTGGCTTGAGATTCTCTTTAATTATGTTTCAATGGTAATTGAGATAAGTGTATACAGTTTGAAGTGGAGAAGCTTTGAAAAATATATGTATAATTATATGCTCTCTCTGCGTATAAGGGATTTAGCTTTAATATAACTCTGTCGAGTTAATTAATTCGTAGGCTATATAATTTTTTCGCTTACGCAACTACTGTAATTACGGTATTGCTAAGTTTCTTGTTGTTATTTTGAAAATTGACGGGCTGTTTGGAATTTTCATTGTTGATACAGATACTATGGTGTTCGGTTGCTGTTTTATAAAGTTTTCAACTTTTTTTGGTTGAAATTGATTTTTAATTTTTTTTTAATTTTTTATTTAAATAAATATTCGTGTGTCAATATACAAAATTTTTTTTCAAAGTTATACAGTGTAAAATAATATACATATCGTTATTTAAATATATCAATTGAATAAAATTGTAGATATTTTTAATTTTTGTCTTTTACAATCAAATTAAAAAATATTGAAACTCAAACATTTACCTTTTACTCAAAATATACGTTTGTATAAATTTAATTTTTTGTTTCTCTCTAAAAATAAACTTATTATTATTATTATTTTTTTGTATACATGTAAATAAAATTTAACAAAATCAATAACCCACGTCAAAAGACCATAAGCCAAATTAAGTTTTAAAAATCATCCTTTAAAATCACACAACTTCCAATTTCAAAAACGATTCGAATAAAGATAAAGTTAGAGAAAAAGGGGAGGGTGCAAAGAGAAAAAGAAAAGAAAAACCACACATATAGTCAAAGAAGCCCATCAACAAAAGTTACAAGACACACCAACACCACCACCAGCAGCACCACCCGCCAGCAAACAAAATTATTCCACGTATATTTTCTCCTTCCTATCGATGCTGGAGGGTTCGACAAAAGAAAACGGCATGCGAAGAAATATTTTCGAGTATATAGAGGTCCAAGCGAGAGATAGAATCTATCCGTGTGTAAGTGTAAGTGTGAGAAAGAGAGAGCGCGAGAGTGTGTGTCCTGGTGTGTAGGAGTAGTATAGTAGTAGTAGGCGAGTAAGATATTCGACGAAAGTATACGAAAACGCGCGGAAGAGCAGAGAAGAAGAGGGTATATATATAGGTAAGGGTGGGGAGAGTGGATGCTGCAGGAGCAGAGAGCAAGAGAGTAGGAACCAAGAGAGAAAGAGAGACAAGTATTATGTATATATGCTAGGAGTAGGAGGCGGTGTGTGTTTGTATATATGTGGGTGTAAGTGTATATGCTGCTACCACCGGCATCAGTGGTGGTGGTGGTGGTGTGCGGCGCTGCCGGCGTTTTGGTCGCGCGCGCGCGCACGCGTTCGCTCGTCGACTACAGCTGGATATACATATTCCCCTCGCTTGGTCGGAGAGCAACGATAGAGAGAGAGAAGCTCTCTTCTCGACGACTCTCCTGCAGGCAGCGCGAGCAAGCTCTCAGTGTGCATCAGCGAGAGCCGAGCTCGGGCACGGCGCGCGCGCTCCTCTCTTCTCGTCGAGCTCTCGGCTGCTGCTTCTGCTACTGCTGATGATATATGTATATATACGTATATATCTCGGTTCGCGATAACTAGCAAGGGAGTTCACACTTTTTGACTCTCTCTCTTTATCTTCATATCTATTTTTTTTTTGTTTATTTTTTTCTTTATCTGCTTGATTGGTTTCGTGTACTGGTTTACTCCAAACTAGCTATTTGGTCTTGGCTGCAACTACAGCGAAAGTATAGTAGGTGTGTAAAGAGCATGTTCCGGCGTCTCGGTCAAGTTGCCGGGGCGTCTTCTGCTCTCCGGAGTCGAGAAAAATAACGTGTGGCTCTTGCTTTATATATGTTTCTTATCTCGTTATTGGTGTGCCGTTCGATTAGGCTTCTTTACCTTTTTTTTTTTTTTTTATATGTATGTGCGGGATAATCTCGTGGCGAACACGTGTGCAAAGCGATGAGTATTATAACGTACGAGTATACCTTTACTATGCCACTCCTAAAAATTAGGACTAAAACGTGTGTTTGTGAGGATGGACCGGGAAGGATGCTGTGTGCTACTTGTTCGTATTGTAATATATGCTCTCCAACACAGTTTCTTTTCATTAATCTCCTGGGCTTGTGTTGTTCGCCTCGTCGTCAGCCTCGTTGGGGCTGTGTAAATATTTACCATAGTCGTCGTCGTCGTCGTCGTTGTTGGTGGACGAAGGCGAACGTTGACTATCTCTGTTGCTGCTGCTTTGGCAAGCTCCAGAGAGAGAGAGAGAGAGAGAGAGAGAGAGAGAGAGAGAGAGAGAGAGAGAAGCAGACTCTGTGGAGAGTTGTCGGAGGGCCGGGGGGGGCCTGAATTAATCGAGCCTCGACTTCTTTACTTCTACTCCGATAGATTGTTACAGCCGAGTAGTATATAGGTTGCACATGTATATAATGTCTACAACAACATCAACAACAATATCCGGGTGTTTGTTTACACACGCGTCCACCTTGAGATATATGATATGGACCACTCTTCGTGTTTCTCTCTCCCCCTCAAGCACGACGACCTGCACTGATAATATCTCGACTTTAATTAACCCAAATAATATAAAGCGCATATATATTTTATGTTCTCGTGCAAGTGCGTACATTATGAACGCGTGTCAGTCAAGTGTCAAATTATAACGGTTGCAAAACGAGCTTTATTTCTCTTTCTCTCTCTCTTTTTCTCTACTCGTGCAATATTTTGTGCCGGTGTGTTTGAGTAGAGAAAAAGAGAGAGAGGTAGAATGCGATGAGTGCTCTAAATTGTTATTTATTTTTTTGTACATATTTTTTCTCTTTCTTTCAGTGTTAAAAAATTTTGCTCTCTCTCTCTCTTTGTCGCACATTGTCGTCGTTACGTCTCTCGCGCGCGCGTCACCCAAAATTAAATAAGCGCCGTGCTAAATCAACGTCCGTTACCTCTTTCTCTCTCTCTCTCTCTCTCTCTCTCTCTCTCTCTCTCTCTCTCTCTCTCTCTTTCCACCTAGTAGGTACTCTGTATACGTGTATAGCTGTTGCTACTGCTGACTGCGCGTACAGTTGCAGCATTGCTACAATTTTTCTTTTTTATCCATACGTCAGCTCGCTTTGATGTTCACTCTTCCTGCTATACGTCCATACAATTTTCTCACTCGTACTCTCTCTCTCTCTCTCACTCTCGCGAGAATTCAACATTTAAATTGCTTTTTACGCGCCGGTCGCCCGTAATTTTTACAGCTATCTCTCCTTACTCCCCTCTCCCTTTTTTTTCATGACCCTCTTTTCATAACTCGTAGCACAGCACCGTCGTCGGTATACCTCTTCCTACTAAATTTTCATTTTGCAATTTCTCTCCGTAATTTCGTCCTTCCCATTCTCCTCTCTCGCTCTGGTCTATCTTTTTTTATCTATCTCTCTCTTTTTTTTCATTTCTACCATTCGCTATATGCATATGCCAAAAGGCACAAACATAAACGACGAACGTCAATAACCGACGCAATTTCCTACTTAAGAGCCACAACGCGAATACGAGAGATAGTTTCAACTGATGACGAGAGAGAGAGAGAGAGTGAGAGGGGAAAAAGAAGAGGTAATAAAAAAGGACGATGAGCAAATGTATATATTGGTGAAATGAAAAGAGAGAGAAGAGAAAGGAGAGTAGGGAATTGAAAATACGTCATTATGCCAGGTCAGCAGGATTGGCAGGCAGTTCTCTCGAAATTCGGACAAATTATATAAGTGCGATAACGAAGGGAGAGAGAGAAAGAGAGGTAGAGAGTGGGATAGGGAGGCTTGTGATAGCTTGCTGCGGCTGATGTTACCTCATCCACCCTCCTCCCCATTCCTCTCTCTCCCTCTCAATTCCAATGCAAGCCATTAATTCGCGAGGATCGCGGCCGGCTGAGCTTGCGAGAGTGAGAGAGAGAGAAAGAGAGAGAGAGTAATCAATTTAAAAGCGTCGGGTAGTCTCGCATTTCCGCGAAACTCGCGAATGATTTATATGCTGCTTCGAAAACATGCCGCTTTGATTTGGTGAATAGTCCACCTATACCCCTCCCCCTTCTTTGTCCACCACCACTGTAGAGTCGATAATTTTTTAGTTCCTATCATCCTCTTCCTGATACAAATTTGTGGCTATGCTTCGACAATACCACCGCGTGATAGTCAATCCTTGATTTAACGAAAGAAAGAGAGAAAGAGAGAAAGAGAGATTCTGTCGACAAGTTTTTTTCCGGTTGTATTTTGGTGGTATGGCTGCACACGGGAACCCATGCGGGGGATTGACGTTTCGACGGTTAGGACAGGTGTTTGCTATTGAAATTAACAGGAATAACACACACATACACACACGCGCGCTGCTGCAATAACGTCTCTTCCTCTCTCGCTCTATGCGTGTGTATATATTTGGATGGAATCCCGCGCAGGAAATTCACCGTTTACCATCGCCAGACCTCCTACCCTTTTCCTCTATATTCAACTCACTCTCTCCCTCTTTTTCTCTATCTCGTATATAGTTTTTATTTTTCGTTCTCTCGGTTATACTTTTTCTATAAATCACAACTTTTAATATTCGCTGAAGCTGGCTTTCGGTGATTTAATGTGCGAGAGAAGCGTCCTAGTTGCAAATATAAAATATTAACAGATCGCGTGTGTTTGTGTTTATATGCATTTGCTTATGTAAGAGCAAAATTTAGGTGTACCTATCTATATATGTGGAAGTGAATATTGAAAATATTATTATTTTGCTAAATGTATTTATAAAGCAAAGCTTGGTGTAAAGGGTAAACTTTGGTGTTTATATGTGTGTGTATACATCAATGAATGGGTTACTGTAATTTTAAACTAAAATTTTGAAATTGTTGGAAAATTTCATAACAACTAATGTTGTTTGAATTATTTGTTGAAATTTGAACATTTTGTTTAATTACAGTAGGTATATTAAATAAAATACACAGTAATTGTGACGAGAATAATATTCGAAAATTTAACGTAGCGTAACTAAAATACACATAAAACGCGCTCTTTCGCTCTCTTTCACTCTCGTATATATAGGAAAGTTGAAAAGCGAAATTAGAGTAATTCAATTGCTCACGAGAGCGGCGAGTTACTTTTTTTTTTTCTACGAACTAAAGAGTAAGAGTAGAAAGTAAAAGAAAGAAAGAAAGAAAGAAAGAAAGAAAAAAAAGATGAGAAGGGTCGAGGTGTAAGTCACACGAAGTACCTACTATACGTGGGGATGGAGGGTAACGAGTGGGAGAGAGAATCGTAAGTCAGAAAAGACTTGCTCTTGCTGTAAGATAGTCTTGGATGAGTAGGTGGGTGGATGGGTGGGTGGAAGGAAAAGTTTTAATTGTTCGTTCGATAGTCAAAGATCATTGCCGTGTGACTTCGGGCAATCGTCGAATCGCCCGTCCCTTGCCAGAGGCGTTCAAGCGCGTCAAGGCCCATCCATGATCAATTCCGGAGTCAAGTTCTTGCTGCCCCGAGGGCCTTTAAGAGACTAAGAAGAGAAGAGAGTAGAGGAGGGAGTGTTAGAGTCGACCAATCGTCGCTTCCCTATATATATCTACTCTTGCTTGTTTTACTGCTGGAAATTATGGGAACTTAACGCACGTGAGGAGGGGGGGTGGGGGAGGTAGATAAGGAAGTTCTTAACTTGGTATTGCCTCAGTTTTGCGACCACGGAAAAGGGTTAGAAGAATGAACGTGACTCTCGTTGGCGTTAAAAAGAGGCAGTAGGAAAATTGCTACTCGGAATAACACGCGGTGGTATAGCAGAGAAATTACAAAAGGAATGCTTGGTGTTGTCGTTTGATGAATTCCTCCTACGTATATATACATCTATCTACAAGCCAATTATTTTATAAAGCTCGCTGGGTGCTGATAAGACTGAATTTTTCTTTTCTTCTTTAAGCTTCGTTTCTTATTTTTTTCTCTCTTTCCGAGTTTACCGAGTTTCTTTCTCTTTTTGATTCCCGTAGGCCATCCAAAAGAGAGAAAGAGAGACGAGTAATTTTATCAGTAGAGCAGTAGCACTGCTGAAGGGAGTAAAGGGGGTTGCAAGTTTAATAGTCTCTGAATTTCTTGGGAGAGAGAGAGAGGGTGAATCGAGCTTGGTGGAAGAGAAGTTCGATGACGTGTCTTCTTCGACGTCCGATTCTCACTCGCTTGCTCTGCCTTATCTATACCATTCCGCTCGGAGCAGCAGCAGCAGCACCACTACTACCACCACCACTACTATCACCTTCCTCTTTCCACCATCTGACTTTGCCGGAGGCGGCAAGAACAGCCGCGAAGTTGAACGACGCCAAGCTTTCGACTTTTGCTCAACGATTGAGAGAGACTCAACGATTCTCGCGCGAGCGTGGGTATTGATGTGCAAAAATCTTGCTATACGCGACTATATTGTAGCCTAGAAAAGCTCTTAGTAGTATGCTGCTCCTCAAACTTTTTCATCAAAAAACACATCCTGCACGATTTGATAGGGTAAAAGAGATATAAAGTATTATACACTCTTGATATATATTATATCACGCAGGATAGTAAACGTGTCTACTCGTTATTGTCGCGGCTGGACGTAAACAGCAAGCTGAATAAATGCATGAAACAAACTGCTTTGGAATAACTTGGTTGACTTATAATGGCGGGAGTAGGGTATATACATATATAAGAAGGAGAATGGTTCGTCCTCTACCAACTTTTATCGCGTCGAGCGGCACGTGCGCGTATTCTATATATAAGTATATATATACAGCAAGAGCTTCACTATATAGCGACTCCATAACGTATATATAATATACTTATATATGTATTACGCAAACAGGTACACATAAACGGCGTGTACAGGAGTAGAGAGCCAGAGAGTGCGGTGGCGTGATTTCCCCGAGGAGGAGGAGGAGGAAGAGGAGGAGAAAGTTATGAGAGCATGAAACTGGGGTGCTACCTGGTAGCGGTAGTAGTAGTAGCAGTAATAGCGAAGTGCTCGTGACCGGTGTCAAGCGAAGTTCAGGATATGGCCTTGAGGCTACTACATGATGATGATGAAGCTCGATGACGGGCGAGTGTGGCTATTTGCTATACAGTTTTGGTACACAGACCAGTGAGAAAATTTTAAAAACTCGAAGAGAGTAGTGGCCTTCCTCGGGCCTTAGGGTCTGAGGCTGTCGCTGCTGCTGCATAGCCATGGGTCGGAGGGGCTGGATACGTCCGATCTACCCGCTGACGGGCGCACTGATGCTTCTGCTACTGCTGCCATTACTGATGTCGATGCTTGGGACATCTGGAGCTACACGTAAGTCGATATACCTATATGTACATATTATACTCTTTATAATGTTTCTATATATACTGCTGCTGCTGCAGCACTACTACACTCGGTCTTTCTTTCTCTTTTTACCAAATCCCCCTCCCTTTCATTGACTACCCTAGTTCCCTTATGCTTTTCTCTCTTTCTCTTTTTTTGTTGCTTCTTTTCTAAACTAGTAAGGGTCTCTCTATAGGGAGCGGTTAGGGATGGTCCTCGTGTTGCTGCACTGGTAGCTAAAGCAAAAAAGAAAAAAGAAAAAAAGAACGAGAGGTTGGTAACCGGCCGAAACGAAGGGCGCGTTTCACGCTCGATACCTGTATGTTTTCAAATATTTTGCTTTGTGGGGGCTAGGAAAAAAAAAAAAGAGGAGGAGAAGGAATCCTAAAAGGCTATAGGCCTATATAGCGTTAGTGTTGTGGCTCGTTTTGCTTTTACTCTTTTGGCGCTATCCACGTATATATATATATATATATATATATATATATA
>JAPYZE010003193.1:0-13674 GCA_030522805.1 Leptomastidea abnormis | reverse complement strand
GCACATTTTTCTCTATCAAAATATGTAGCAAATAAAGATTATTTAAATGTTCATCAACATAACCTAACACACGCTTTTAAAGACAGATTAATCAAAGTGTTTGAAAACTAAATCATTTTTCTTTTTGTATTTTCCAAAAGGTATAGATTGTTAAACTCACCAGTGACCTCGATGAACTTGTTGACGAGCTCGCGGTCCATATCTCGTGCCTGGGCACAACCTGGACCTCCTCGTGGCTTTTTGCACAACAAATACAGACAAACACAAAAACACGCACACACGATACACAAGCCAAGCCAACGAAGAAGACAGGATGCTTATATATCTTTTGCTTCTTTTTCCAGGACAGGATTTATATATTTTGTACAGCTAAATTCCACTCCGCCGACGACGACGAGTCGACGACGCTAGCAAATCAACATATATAAACATACATGTATACATACTACACACACTCACACTATTATTACACACAAAAAATACACACGGACAATTGGTTAACGTTTGTGATTTGGATTTTGGATATTCAGAGTTGGTTTATGTGTTATCTTGATTATCTACAGCAGATGACGTATGATATTTCTAAAAATGTAAAAAAGATTTGTAACAATTTTTTTTCATTTGTTTTTGTTTTGATACACTACTCGCATATGTTATTGTTTGTGTTTACCTTTTTTTAAATGGATAACGAAAGTAAATTTAAAAAAATATACAAAATATTAATTTATGAAATTTTGTTATAAAGTCTTTCTATACACGTTTTTTGAAAATAAAATAAAATAGAAAAATAAATTTAAAAATTGTGAGAAGACAAGAAAAAATATGAAGAATAAGAAAGAGAATAAATTTTTAAAAGAAAAGTGAAAATTAGAAAAAATAGAAATACAATTTAAATATAATAATGAAATTAATTTTTTGAATAATAAAAACAAATTAAAATTAACTAATTATTAATAATTTTTAATTAACGAGCAGTAAAATAATAAAAAAATTCAATAATAAATTCCAAATAAAGCTAAAACTCAAATTCTTCTACTGTCAGGGTCAAATACTTGACAAATTCCTTTTTCTACTCTAATAATTTATTCTTAAAATTTGTTCATTTAATACAAAAAAAAACATCAAACAAGTTTTATAAATTATAAAAACTACATCTTTGTATAAATGGCGAGGCGCGTAAAAAATATTACCTATATCCTCTTTCTCTTTCTCTCTTTTTATACTCGTGGCGCCATAGTAGAAAAAGCGCAGTCTCCGTTTCGCTTATGTTTCTCGCAGCAGTCGTTGCAATTGTTTAGTAGCGGGCGGTCGCGCGATCGAGAAACATAAATTTATACGGTGCTAAAAAACTCATCTCTATCACCTATACAATATAAGTAGTGGCTCGCGGGCGAGCATCACAAAATAATCTTCTATTACTCCAACATCTGGTCACAGGTGGTACTTATTTACGTAAAAAAAAGTTGTTTCATAAAATAAAAAAGATCGTATACGGGGGCGACTGTTTATATGAGGTGGTGGTGGTGGTGGGCGCCGTGTAAAACATAGGCCTCCCCCGCCACCGATGGCGTCCGACAACGTGCTCATCCTTAACGACTTGGCTCAGCTACTCCTGGATCTTATAGCTGCAGCATTTACGAGTACTAGTAGTAATAGTCAAAATCGTAATACAGAAGCAGCAGCAGCCAGTAGTAGTACCTCATCAAGACAACAACAGGAGCTCATAATAAGCGAGCGCCCGTGGACCACCGGCCACCAGACCAACATCACCTTCCTCTGACCAGATGAAGATGAAACGCACCAAGCTCGACGTCATCAACGCGACCGTCGAGTCCTATCTCAAACGTCGACGATACCAGGTTAATTAATATATTTTTTTTTTATCCTGATCAAATAAGAGAATTATATGCCGTTATAAAATTGATGGAATCGTCAGCGTGCCGGATTCGTGGCTTGTTTTGTATATCGTTTATACCTAACCTCAAAGCTTTGTTTATTTCATCTTTCGTATATTGTGTTTATCAAAATTCGCGGTCTTTTTACTCTTTAACACTTTTACCGGATCTTTAATTAGATTTTTGACACTTATTTGTTGTTTTTGTTTTTAAATGAAATACTGTGTAGATGATTTGATAGTTGGGATATTGGATAGAACGATCGGATATTGCGATTGTTTTTTGTCTTCGCGAATAATTTGTTTAGAATTTGTTTTTTAAACGCTGAAAAATTTTTAACTGTTTTTTGTGGTATTGAATAAAAATTTTAGAAATTTTCTTACTCTGTGTGATGATGTTTACAAGTATAGGACGATTTTCAGTAATTATACAAGCACTTGTTGTTTTTTTTGATTCTTTATAAAATATTAGAGCTGTTGGTTTTGAATTGACAGTTTTCAATAAAACTTTGAATGAAATGGAATCTATTATGTTTTTTATTAATTAAATAACACAATAATTTTTGTTTTAGGATCTGGACATTTTCAAAAAACCAGAAAAAGCTAATAGCTGTAGTAGTGAAGAAATGACGTTAAGTGTCACAGCTGAGTGTGGAACCTCAAGAAATAATTCCATTGTTTTTAGTGCTATTTCTAATGATGTTGCTGCTGCTGATCAAGCATATCAAAAGTGAGTAATTTTTTATTATATTTTCTGTCATGATCAAGTTATAAAAAGCATAGATTACAATACAGAAATTTTTTTCAGATTGAAACACTGTGTCAATGGATTATCAAATGAAAAAATCAAAATAGAATTAAAAAATATTCTCTTCCCAGTATTTTGCCATTTGTACCTGGAAATATTACATGCTGGTAATCGACAAGCAGCCATGCAATTTATGAAAAATCATCAAGTTGATTTTGTTTTGGATAAAGACAGAGACTTTTTGGAAGAATTATCCAGTGTTTTTTCCATACAAGACATTGAAATGCGACCTTATATTAAAGCTTTTAGAACGCGGAAATATAAGGTCGATTTGTCAGATGAAGCACACATTGTTCTACAAAAATTTCTCACAAAACATGGTCATGTAATTTTAATGCAGGTATGAAATATAATTTTAGTACTAAAATAAAATACTTGTGTCATTTATGTTAAATTAAACCAATGTAATATTTACAGATAATTAATTCGTACATAACGGTGATAAAAAACGTGTCAGATTTGTATTCGATGGTCGACGAGAATGAAGAAGAAAGCGACAAAAAGGCCGACGTTACGATAAATGGCCATGTTGAACAGCCTTGTAGCACCAGCGTTGATCGCGAAATGCGCGACCTTCAAGAGTCCATTAGGTTAATGCAAGACAGTGCTAATAAACCACTTCGAATATTTACAGTTAATAATGCTATAGAGAAGTAAGCTAAATTCTTTTTTTTTTCAAAAGATATTCATCTTATCTACTCAATTCATTCTTTAAATTTTTTATTTTTCAGTGCAAGTGCTGGTATTATTACGCCAAACATGGATAAGCTGGCTGCAGGCTTCAGTACAGCGGAAATTAGAATCTGGGGAATCGGCGATACGGTGCTTACAAGGCCAAGGTTTAGAGATCCTACTGTTACACTTGACTATGATCCTTCTACAAGTGAAGAAGTCGAAGAAGACGACGGAATGTGAGTATTATAAAACAATATACAATTAAAATTATTATTAATATTACAAATTATCTTTCTTTACGATTTTAGGGAACAAGCCGGAGCTATTGTTCTCAGAGGACACTCGGATGTAGTCCACGACATGAGATTTATTCCCGAGCCTGAAGTGTTACTTTCAGTGTCTAGTGACAAAGACATGAGAGCTTGGAGACTTAATGATTATACTTGTGCAGCTGTTTATAGGTACGGAATATAAAATAATAAAATTAATATTAAAATATAATTTATAATTAACCAATGAATTTTTGATCATTTTTTAGAGGTCATAATTATCCTATTTGGTGTATGGATACAAGTGCATTTAATTTGTATATAGCTACTGGTTCACATGATAGAACAGCTAAACTATGGTCTTTAGATAGAACTTTTCCTCTTAGGATATATGCTGGTCATTTTATGGATGTCAATGTAAGATTATTTAAAAAATAGTTCACTTTAAATATTTTTAAAATTTTATTTTATTTTAATATATAAAATTTTTAATTTTAGTGTGTAAGGTTTCACCCCAATACTCACTACTTGGCTACTGGCTCTGCTGATAAGACTGTTAGACTATGGAACAAAGATGATGGTAATTTACTTAGGAGTTATGTTGCTCAATCAGCTGTATATAGTCTTGCCTTTAGTCCAGATGGAAAATATTTAGCTTCATCTGGTAAGTTGATAACAGATTTTTAATAATCAACATTTGGAATTTTCATTATAATTGAAAATGTTTTTAATTATAGGGGATGATAAAAATATATCAGTTTGGGATTTGGCAACAGGCAAAGTTTTAACTGAATTGAAAGGTCACCAGGAGTCAGTAATGAATTTAGATTGGAGTTTTGATGGTGAATTCATAGCTAGTTCTAGTTTAGATGGGATAGTACAGCTGTGGTCAACCCAAGAGTACATAAAGACGGCAAACGCGTAAGTTTTCTGTTTAAAATTTCTACTTTAAAATCAGCTAAAAATCTAATTTAAATATGTTAATAATAACAGGAAATTGAATTAAAATTAATTTTGTATAAAATAAAAATAAACAACGAATTCTTATAGGGGATCGTCGTCGAATTCTTCTACGACTGCCAATCCACCACCGTTCAAGACAAATTGTGCAAGCATATTGTCTCTGCGATATTATAACAAAAATAATTCTCTTGTTTGCATTGGCACGGCGTAACGGTCTTCCTAAATGAGCAACAGTGTCAACTCATTAAATTAAATACCAAGAGGAAATCTGGATGATTAAAAAAGCCATGAGTCCTTCCTTTGCTTGAAAAATTCAGAGGAGGTCCCGTAATTTTGTCGAAACTATGGTACCATTAGTGGCTGTGAAACAAATTGACTAGTATTCTCATCACGAACTGTCGTTTAGACAAAATTAGAAATGTAAATAATGTACTACAATTTAAGAGTGCTTGTGAAAAAAAAAATTGTGGACTGTATTACAGTGTATTCTGAAAGATATTCTTTCATACTTATAATGTATGTAAGCAGTGAAAATGAAACTGATGATAGAATAAGCTAATGCGAATGAGATAAAAATCACAATTTTGCTGGCTTCTAGATATTTATAATTTTGGTTGCGTGTATGTTTAGTTATGTCGTTTGATATTTTAAGAAACTTGAAAAAAAATGAATCAATAAAATAATTACAAGAGGGTTTGTCAAATTGATCCGATCTTTTTTTTTTAGTTACCTTAAAATTATTTATCAATCCTTTTATTTGTCCATGTTATATTTTATTTTTGAAGTGAGAATTTTTAAATTATTGTTTCTTAAAACTAATTTAAAATATCAAGCGACAATTGTTTCCTTCACGTTTTTCATTAAAAAAATTTCAGAATATTTAAACGTTTACATCGTTATTTTATACAAAATGAAAAAATAAATTCATAACTTATTTTAGCACTTGACTTCAGCTGATAAATAATGAGTTTTAAACTAATCTAAAATCATTTTTTTATTATAAAATTATTGACATGATTTAAAAACTTTTTAGTTTTTGATTTGAGCAAAAATACTGGGTGTTTAAAAAGTTTGTAATTGAAATGTAAACTATTCAAAATTATTTTAAATCAATTATTAATTGATTGAAATGTTTAATATTAGAATCTGTGCATGGGAATTCATGTAAAAATTTTAGTGTGAAAGTGTTTAATGAAGTTGAAATCATTAAATTTTGCAAATTTAAAAGCCTAAAAAAATTTCGTTAATAAGAAAAAAAGAGTAAACTCTGAGTCTCCGATTTGCTGCCAATATATGCACTGCCCTCTTAACTGGCTTATTTCCTGTAAATAATAATGTAATATGGGATTATTGGTAGCTATAAATATACTTTTTTTTAGTTATATAATTTAAACAATATGTAATTTTCATAAATAATACACCATCTTAAAAGCCCATGATCAAAAGTATTTTCATATGAATATTTTGTAACTTACGCAAAAAAGAAAAGAAATAATCTTGGAGTCTCCAAATTTTTAAAAATTCATAGCCTTGTTTTTAAGCTCTAGCATTTTTATATTGCCATGACTATGATTTGTATTTAAATCAGCTTTGAAAGATACAATTTTAATAAGGATAAAAGTAGAGCTAAAAAATCTGGTGACTCATTGTGTTTAAAATCTTAATAACAAGAATTTGCAAAACAGAAAATATCTAGTAATAAAATACTCTAATTTCTTAAGAAAATGTAAGAAATTGTTGCGAGCTGGTTCTTTGTAAAAATGAGAAAGCAATAATAACGTTTTTTTATAAAACATATGTATCTTTACTAATACCTGATGATAGAATTTATTTAAGTATTAAAACACAACTTATTAGATTTTTAAAAATATTCTTATTTTATTAAAACAAATTTAGTTTTATTCCACTACTCGTTTTCACAGATGATAAACACTGTTGCACTAAAAAATTATTAATAACAGTTAATTTCCAAATGTATGAACCAAAGTACTTGTTGAGCGATGGTACTATTGATGAGATTAATTTCCGTTTATTTTAGCATTAAAAATATGGATTTTTAAACCTATAAAATGTGGAAGAAAAAAACAAAATTTTACAATCATCATCATTGTAATCGACACCGTCATCGTCATCATATTTTAAGCACTTAATTACACATCTATTACAAACGATTCACATGAGAAACATTTCTTCGCTATTAACGATCTTGCTTCAATCAACAATAAATTATTACTATATGTAATAAAAAATACATATATAAATAAATGGCTTGCCGTTAAGCCGTAATTTCACAATCCCTTCGTTGTTCACGAAGTCAGTCCATTTACTTCACTATCGCTTATAGCGACCTTTTATAGCTTGAAGGGCCTTTGCCATAAGCGGTGCCTTTGTTTTCTTAATTACTGGTGCTAAAATAATAATTATGTTAAAAAAACTCAATTACCTGAAAAAAGAATTGTCAAAAAAAATTCTTTTATAATTTACCTCCCTGTCTGACTCTTGCTTGTGGTGGCGGTGGTACTGAAATCCTTTCGGCGGAGGATAGACCACTGCCACTTGGACCAGATGGACCAGCAATCAACTTCTTCTTGAGATCCGAACTTTTGGTTGTCGCATTAGCTGTGCCGTATTTAGCTTGTTGGCGTAATACGTTTCGTGGCGGCTTCACCACGTGATCGACATAGGCAAGCTTCGTTGACCTTACTGGTGTCGATTTGTCAATCG
The DNA here is from genome assembly GCA_030522805.1 of Leptomastidea abnormis. NCBI lineage: Eukaryota > Metazoa > Arthropoda > Insecta > Hymenoptera > Encyrtidae > Leptomastidea > Leptomastidea abnormis. Next base: position 6,341 of record JAPYZE010003193.1, on the reverse strand, counting down.
ACTGTTTAATATTGGCGGTTAGAGCTTTAAGCTTTGCTTCTCGTTCATCTAAACATCGCTATAAAAATCAAATGTCAGTGTTAAGTCTTTTTATATTAATTCAGAATTGTAAAAAATTGAACAACTTGTTTTTTACCATATACATTTCTCGCCACGACTCCATTTCTTCTCTTATTTTTGTTCTAAAATCTTTGTTGCAATGGAACTGCCAAAGTTGATCTGTATCTTCTATTAAGTACGGATTGTGATGTTCTAACATGAAAAGTTGATCAGGAGTTGCACGCTCAAGAACAGGTTTTATTATATAATAAGGTACACCACCAGTAAATTCTAGGGCTGCAAATAAATTATCAATATTAAGTATCTAGAAGTTTTACGTTACTATACAAAGATTATTGTTTATAAATTAAATGTAACCTTCTATATTTTCTATGAGGATACGAATACACATCTCATGGAGAGTGGGTACACTTGTGTACAATCCGCTTTTATTGCCAGAATATACTTTTGTCCTGAATATAGAAAAAAATCATTAGTTATTACAATACATATATACATATGTAAATAGTTTTGAAATAATAAAAAGTAGAAGCACCTTTGATTTTTAGCATAGATTACTTGAGATAACATCTGGTCTTCCTCCAATTTGCGCTGAACATGATTTATTTGTGGTAGTGGTCTGTAATGTGGGCTAGGTTCTGGTAATGTTGATGCCAAATCAACATCATCGTTTATTTTGTCAAGTGGTTCTAATTTAACATTTGATGATAATAGAGGGAGAGCCTAAAATAAAACGGTAGTTATAAAAGTTTATATGATACAATTTGGTCTAGCAAATAAACATTTCTTACCTCTGGACTATCAGGAATATCACACTTTACTCTAGATGAAGATTTTGTTTTTGAGGAAGTAGAAGGTGTAGGTGAGCTTGAACTTGCCCTGTCTGATTTTACAGATTTTGATGGAGTGAAAGAAGTATTTTCTTTTTTCTTTTTTGATGGTGGGGGCATCATGCACATACCCAATGCTTCAGCAAAACTAGTACCTAAAAATATTTTAAATAATTTTTATTTAAAATAATTATAATCGGGAAATTATTGCGTCTTAATAACGATAAACAAAAACTTTTTATCACAATACACACCTGAATTGCCGTCTATTCCTCCTTCATCTCCAGAATTTTTCTTATCTTTTTTACATTCTTTTTTTTCATTGTTCTTTTGTTTTTTATAATCTTTATGACGATCTTTTTGCTCTTTTGATTCTCTATGTTCTTTGGACTTTTTGTGTTCTTTTGATTCCTTTTGTTCTTTAGACTCTTTATCTTTACATTTGCCTCTATCATCTTTAATAACCTTATCACAATTTTGCTCTTTTTCACTTTTTCGATCTTTACCATTAGATTCTTTGTCTTTACTATGCTTGCTTTTATTTTTATCTTTATCTTTATCCTTATCTTTGTACTTGGACTGATCTTTGCTGTTTGAGGAACTATGAGAACTTTTTGACTTGGAAGATTTTTTTGAATGATGTTTGTCATTTTTACGTTTCTCATCTTTTTCATTCTTTTTTGATTGATCATTAGACTCTCGTGATTTGGTTTTACTGAAATAAAAAATGAAAGAATTTTTAATTATTGATAAAAAAAATTTTTATCAAGATTTATAGAAACTTACCTATGACTGGAACTACTGGGATGTTTTTCCTTTAATTTGGATTTATCACTATGGCTTGTGCCTTTCAGACTAGACTCCTTTCTTGACTGTTTATCTGATTTTTTCTTCTCTTTAAAACTTTTATCTTCTTGTTCATCATCATTTTCATCTTCTCTATCTTCATCCTCTTCCTCTTCTTCATCTATTTCAATCTTTTCTTCTTCTGATTCTTCGTCATATATCACAAGATTGTCCTTTTCATTTTCATCATCTTCTTCCTCTTCACTGCTTGAATCTTTTATTTTTTTTCTACTCTCTTCATCATCATCATCAGAATTAGAATCATGCTTTCTCTTTCTATCTTCTGAGTAACTTTTGTCTGTATTGAAAGAAGAAGAGGAGGAAGGATAACACAAAGGGTCGTATGTGTCTGTAGATTCTGGATCCTTAGATATTTTCATGGATTTATATTTATTCTGGATCATAGAATTACTGTATTTGTCTTTAGGATAAGTATTTAGTTTTGTGTCAGAATCTTTTCTTTTGTCTTTGATCAATGAATGTTTAGAAGAATGCTTTGAACTGTGACCTGAAGATCTGCTTTTGCTTTTGTCTTTTGATTCTTCTTTGGAACTGAAAAAATTAAAAAATGTTGAATTTTTGATGTATTTAATAAAACTTAATCTGAATTAAAATTTACATACCTGATTGATTCATTTTCAGAAGATACCAACTTTTCATTGATTTTATCATTAACATAATTGTTAATTTCATTACTTATTTCCAATGCAGTTGGAGGTAAGGATGCTGATGGCTTTGAATTTTTTGAAAAATAAAATTTTATAAATCATTTATCTTAATAAATTATAATTAAAAAAAAGCAAACAATTAATTGTTAAGTATATTAAAAAAATAAAATCAACTAGTACCTCTGATTGATTATGATTATAACTTGTGTCTTGTGATGTAGTATTTTCTGAATCACTGTCATAGTCTGGTGTTTCATAACTTTCGGGAGCATCTGGAACACAAGCTTCATCCTCGTCATTGCTTGATCTGGCATTTGAAACCATATTTTTCCATTTTGAAACCAAATTTCTGGCTGAATCTCCCACTCCATTATCAAGTTTACGTAGAGAATTAACAGTACGTCCAATTCCAGTATTTTCCAGATGTGAAACTGTCACTGGTAATCTAGATAGTTGTTTAATACAGTACATTAACTGGAAAGGAAAAACAACATTTAGATATAATTTTACATTTTTAAATAAAAAATTTGAAGCAAACATAAAAAATTATTGTTTTATATAATTTACAATCAATGCATTAAAACCATATTAAAACTCCGTTGTAAAAAAATCTGATATTCTTTAAAACGTTCAACCTCAAGTAAATATACCTAATAATAACAAAACAATCACAAAAACTAAATCACCTTTATTCATCCAATATAAATCTCTAATCTTTCTTACAATACACTATACAATAAAATTATTCAATATAAAAATCCTACAGTATGTTTAGAACATACTCTCTGATCAAGCCATTAAAAAAGCAACATCTAACCCTGATGATGAAGCTTCAGAGATTACACTTACCCGTTCCTTATCCGTAAGTGAACGCTCGATACTCCTCTGGTAGTGTCTAATCCTATCCTCAGTTGACGTGGACATTTTCGTCGTTAGAAATATATTTCGATATAAGAGTTTATAGAGCAAAAATAATAAGGAAGAGGGAAAAAAAATTGACCCTCTCTCTCTCCTTCTAATCTGCTTTTACTCTTCCCCTCTCTCGCTCTCTCTCTCTCTCTCTCTTTCTTTCTTCCTCTCACTTATAAAGTAACAGCACTGTATATTGTAATTTCACACTCACGGAAAGATGAGAGTTATAGTCAGACTAAAAAAGACACACACTTTTGTTGAAACGTTGAAATGATTACAGACACAAGCGCCCGGTGTCACATACGTATCTCACCACACTAGTTTCTTAACTTGAGCATAATTTCCGCAATTCTAAATCGAATCTACTATAAAGCACGCGGTCACCCTTATAACACACAGTAATAGAAAACTATAGGCTTTATTCTTTTTTTTTTTTTTCTTTCTCTCGTCTCGTCTATGTCGAATGGATGTATTATTTTTGGTTAGGCGCGCGCGAGCGCGCTTCTTCTCATCTCATCCCACACACAAATATCAAGTATATATTATACATATATTTACGAGAAAAGAGAGTATAGAGGGTTTAAAGATGGGCCTAATATTAAAAATCCAGCTGTTTTTTATTTCACTGAATTTTTTTACTCCTATTTAACTCCGGTTTTATGGCACTGTGTTGCAAAAGAAAGTGATATGCAGCATCACACACTGTATATAGAACTGGAGCATATATTTTATTGTTAGCGTTGTCGTCGTCATCTGCATGTGAGTGTACATACGTATTATACTTTTTACTGCAAAAAGTGTACCTACGATACGACGATGTTCTATTGCGTAGGTATAGTGGGTGGCAGGAGCGCATGTGTAGGTATGTAAACTGCCACGCGCCTATTTTATGATTTTTTCGAAAAAATTTGTAATTGATTTTTTTTTTTATTAATTATTAAAGGTATGCAATATGCGATAATAGATTTATTTAAAAATGTTAGATAAAAAATAAGTTTTTTAAAAAAGTAATTAATGCATATTTTGAACATAACAATTTTTAAATTATTAAAAAACATTGTTTTTTATGACATTCGTTAATATTACAAAAAATTGATCACTTATAAAAATGTCAATGATTGTTGTTGTGACAGTATCAGATCATATTAAAAAAAAAAAAAATCAGTTCACACTTTTTAGCAATAAAAAAGTTATTCCTCAAATATACCCTAATCAAACATTTTAAATTTCACGCACACGCGTTCTAATCTCAAATTTAAAAATCATCCAAAATCTGCATAAATGTATAAATTTTTTAAAAATCATTAATAATCTGTTAACATCTTACATCTGATTAAATTAAAAAATAATAATAAAGAAATTTAACGATTAACACAATACAATCATCTACATATCGCAATTACCAAAGAGCAACAAAATTTTGCCACAAAAGTAGTAAATATATAAAACCCAGGAAATAAATATAATTAGGGTATATTAAACACGTCTTTAAGAAAATCATTAAATCAGCATGTAAATGTTCCATATACCTAATACATACACATATATAAGCAACATATATTATACACGATGTAGAAAGTTTAATGTAGAAAAAGAGAGAGAGAGAGAAAAAGAAAGAAAAGAAGAAAAAAAAGACATATTGGAGAGGGAAAATCCGTGGCGTAATGCTCACAGCACATGCACACACATTTGTATATGTTTTATATATATAAAACAGAGAGTGCACGACCGGTGATTTTCAGTCTCTATATAATCGTCGTAGAGTAAATCTCTCTATCACCTTAGTTTGTTAGTTTAATATTTATTTATAAACAATTTTGTCATCAAAAAAAATAATTTGTTACTTTTCTTTTTTAAATTATTCTGATTAAAAGATGCGACTATAAAATCGTTGTTTTAATAAGATACAATTATTTGTTTAAATGATATACCGATTAATACAAAGTTTGTTTATAAGTGGATTATAAATCGGTTTTGAGAATAATTAAAGTTGAGTGTGTGATAATAATATCCTTCTACATATTTATCATTTTTCTTTTTCACTTTCTTAATTCGTATACAATTTACAATTTTAATTAATTATCTTGATTATTCAGATAAATTAATTAAAATTCAATATCATATCATAAAACTCCATATACATTTTATTATTCCCCTTCCTTTTTCTCATTCTTTACAAATATAAATATTAATTTTCTTTATTCAAAAAATCATATCAACTTTAAAAAAAAATTCCAAACATATTTATCCTTCAGGCCAATAAGTAATTTATTTTCCATAATTCATCGCGTTATAGTCTCTCTATATAAGCTATTACAAATAAATCAATATATACCAACACAATAATATATCCATCCATATAACGACCTCCTTTTAGTCTACTTTTGCTTTCCCAACATATACACTCATTAACAGAAAAATATTCATCCATAAAAAAAAAATAAACCTTCAGGCTATAATAAAAAAAAAAAAATTGTCATCATAAATGATAACGAAAGAAACATTCACTCATAAATAAACATCTTAACGATCTTACAAAAAAAAACACGTACCTATATCACATTTAATTTACAATACAAAATATTATAATACACGTTCGTGACTATCAACATAAACTTTCAAATATAACACATAAAATCTTAAATATTGACAAATTAACTCACGTTTAATAAGCATAAACACAAACAATTTATCAAATATTATATGCGATTAAAGGAAGCTGTTTTAAAAACCCAAGCTGTAAAGCCAAGCATTTTTATTACCGATTTCACTCGAGTCGGTGTTGTATGTATATGAACAACATGTTTACAATGAATATTAGTTTATTTATTCTTATCATCGGATTCTTAGTAAGTTATGTTACAACAAATCAACCTCAAGGATGTGGTAAGCATAATATCTATACAAAAAATAATTACAATCTTTCATTTTTTCTAATTTCTCATAATATTAACGAGATCATTTATATCTACAGTAAATCGTCTAGACGGTCAATTACTCATAGCTGAAAAAGATAAAATCTGGC
>JAPYZE010003192.1:0-13685 GCA_030522805.1 Leptomastidea abnormis | reverse complement strand
AACGCTAGTGATAGGTTTATCAAGTTTACGGCTTTGTTGCAAGAAAAGTGTTAGTCTTCAGATAGTGTACGGCGTTATTGCAACGCTAGTGATAGGTTTATCAAGTTTACGGCTTTGTCGCAAGAAAAGTGTTAGTCTTCAAATAGTGTACGGCGTTATTGCAACGCTAGTGATAGGTTTCAGTATAATATATACAGTAGCATTTTGAGGAGTAATGCTTCCAAATGCATTCAGTGGTGGCTTCTTAACGCCGCTGACCACTGATCTATAACCATTGCAAGAGGTTGGAGATATTTTAACATGATTCTGCTGCATCAAATCATTCATCAAGACTTTCTTCGTCATCCAGCATCGACAACTTGATGAAGTCAAGATCAACATTTGGAAGAATGCACTGCCATTCGCCTTGTGTCTTCGGTTAACTTTACTAGACTGAGCAATGGGTACGGCGCGATTGCTCGTCTGGTGAAGGGGCTACGACGCATTTCTTTGTTTTGCATCTTTTTTTAAGTAAGTGTATAGCCTTATTGCAAGGCTAGTATTATTAGTGTTTAGTAAAAAATAAGCAGTAGCTTAGTAAATACATTTTCTTTTAAAGCGATTAGTTATAGGTTAACTGCCGTTGCTTGGTCTACCTATCCTTGTTTTGCTGAGGTTGCGGTTCTCTCTGCTGTCAACTTCTGATCGGCATAAGAAAATTGATCGACTGTCCTTACCATCATCTGGATTGACGCTTGTCCTTGTCATGGAGGAAAACTCTGGCATCTATCTTCTCGTTCATCGTGTCATACACGGTCCAACTTTAAATTAGGCTACTAGATTGAGCAGCTACTTCGTCGTTACAGCTTGTTTGACAGAGGTAACAAGTCTATATCTAGTTTATTATGAAGATGCTAAAGAAAACTAATCTTTTTTTCTTTCCCCTTTTTTTTTTAATTTTCTTTTATCCACGTAGAAAGCTGAAGATTTTTAATGACGACAGCAGAAACCTCAAGACTTAATCCAAATCATTTCATTTTATGTATTTCACAGAAAGCTGATAGCCTTTTATGGCGACAGCAGAAACCTCAAGACTTAATCAAAATCTTTTTATTTATGTATTTCACAGAAAGCTGATAGCCTTTAATGGCGACAGCAGAAACCTCAAGATTTAATCATGTCTTCACCGATCATCACATTGTTTTCAAACGCCCACGACGAGAGACATTAATTCAAGGATTTTGATCGACTTTATTGCATCGCTTCGAGTCTGCGTCGAGTTGATTAAAAAGATGCTGAAGAAAATAATCTGTCTCTCTCTCTCTCTCTTTCAAGACTTAATCAAAATTTTTCCATCCTATGTATTTCACAGAAAGCTGAAAGTCTTTTATGGCGACAGCAGAAACCTCAAGACTTAATCAAAATCTTTTCATTTTATGTATTTCACAGAAAGCTGATAGCCTTTAATGGCGACAGCAGAAACCTCAAGACCTAATTTTGTTATTATATGTTTTAGCTTTTAGATTTTTTTTTATCTAACTGATCATTACATGTGTTTGGAACACTCGCAACAAAAGACAACAATTCAAGACTTCAACTCAAGTTTATGTCAATACAACGAGGCAACATCGAGTTCATCAAGGAGTTGTTGAGACAAACTATAATTAATTTTTTTTTATTTTTTTTTTTTATTTCATTAATCTACTTATCTTTTTTTACAAAAAACTTTTAATTTTCCAGGCCCCGGATTAGAAAAACTACGTGATTCAACGGCAACACTTCTTTTTCCTCCTCTTTTTCTTCTTCTTCCCTAAGGAAATGGTACCAGCGAGCTGTATAGTCAAACGAACTGCAGCACTCGGTTATGACATGGGCAAATGAAAAAGCTATATTAATAATTTTAGCCACTATAAATTATTTCCAGGGTAAGCATTAATTACGATCATTTTATAATGTTTAAATATATTTTTTTTTGAATGAATAATCTATATTAAGATATTTTTCTAATGTTATATTTTAGTCAATGTAATGTGGATTTTTCGAGCAATCATATAAACCTTCAGCAATTTCCAAAAAGTTGTTATTCTTCTTCATCAGGCCTAGGTGATTTCCAATGACTACAATCTCGGTTTTCATGATCTTCCTTTTGTCAGCGGATGTCATCTTAATTTATCAACATCTAAAATGATTTATAATCTAAAAACTATCCACTTTCAGTTCAGGTAAATAATTATTTTTATTTTTTAAACTATTTTTAATTTAAAAATTTTCTGATTTATTATTTAATAATTAATATATTGCTATCTTTGAATAGATCATTTTCTATCTATATTATAATCTTTTTAATTATAATAATAAAAAATATCTCATTTTAATAAAAAAATTTCTAATTATTTTGATTGTAATACTTCGTTAAGGCATTAAATAATTTATCTTTCAGGTTGTTTTTTTATTTCATCGATTATTTCATTCATTTGGAACAGACTACGAAAGCCATCGGTTCAAGAAAAATTAACTGGTGTGAATTTTGAATTTTTTACAGCGGTATAGTATTAACTTTTTTTAAAGATATTACTTGAAAATGGTTGTTAGCTGTTGCTAATGTATGCATGTATATTATTTATCATTGCAACATAATGGTTATACATTATTGCTCGTTAAAAGTTGGCTGTGCAAGTTGACTCCAGTTACTGCAAGGAGTCATAGTGCGTCTGGCTTATTGTCTGATCAATGTCAATCACCACTGGAAATGCTGACATTCGGTTCTATATTAAATGTCAAAATGCTGATAATTTTGCAGTATGTTTAATTTTCTTATTTTATGCTACATTCAAGATATTTTTATTGCTTTAGAGTATTATTGATATTTATGTATTATAATTTTTTCACCTTTTATTTTATTTTTTTTTCCTTCGTTTAAGTGATCTAAACCGCATGATTTAAATATTCACTCTTCGGATAATCATAAAGGGCATGAACATGGCTATTGTAAATTTTTTTTATCGGTTGAAGTCAGTTTAAAACTTTAAATAGAAAAGCAATGCTTATTATATTTATTCCATAAAGATAATTTTACTCGAACGTGTCATCAGTAAATATCTTAATCATGGGGTGCGGTAGTATCCCTGTCATGAAATTATATACTCTTGAACATAATTTATTATTCCTTTTAATTTAGTAAATATGTTATAAGTGAATAATAATTTAAAAGAATTTCTCTCATTCCTTTCAATTTTGAATTCTAGCGTTAATTTGAATTTTATTAAGTGCTATTGCAATATTAAACAAAGTAATTTTTAGTATGTAATTTTTTTTTTTCATTATGAAATAATTTTGCTAATAAAATTGTTCTTTCTTTTTTTAGAATTGTGTTATAGTGACTTCTTATGAGTCAGTGATTCATCCATGACAGCACACGCCTCATACATAAGGTCAACAGATTTGCGTACCTTCAACAAATCTGCATGCATATCGAATCGGAATCGGCAAGAGAAAGACAGTTCTTTTAAGAATAACTAGTTTAAATACTTCTTTCAGGTTACATCTAATTACCATTTACTATTTCAGCCGCGTCATGTCTTTAATCACTTTTTTTTTAACATTAATTCTCTTTCCTTGCGCAAGGAAAAATCGCGATAAATAGCAAATTCTTATGATTCGATCATAAGAAAATTTCAAATTTAGTGGGATATTAGAATAAGATCGTATTCTTCGGAGGAAAATTCAAATGTTCTGTTGCCTCTTACTTTACTAACTTTATTGTAGGTAGGCTCTTGCGTTTAGTTGTAATTTGCGTTTTACTCTACTCTCTTTCTTTAGAATAAGTAAATCGTTATTGCGTACTCCGTAATCTTTATTCCAGGTAGGCTTTTGCGTTTAGTTTTAATTTGCGTATCACTAGCTACTCTCTTTCTTTAGAATAAGTAAATCGTTATTGCGTACCCCGTAATCTTTATTCTAGGTAGGCTTTTGCGTTCAGTTATAATTTGCGTATCACTCTACACTGTTTCTTTAGAATAAGTAAAGCGTTATTGCGTACCCCGTAGTCTTTATTCTAGGTAGGCTCTTTTATTTGGTATTCGTATTTCTCCACTCTTTTAAGCAAAGTAACCGCTATCTAGCACTGCGTGATATTAGGTAGGCTCTCTTGCGTTTAGTTATAATTGGCGTATCACTTCCCTTTTCTCTTTAGAATAAGTAAATTGTTATTGCGTACTCAATAATCTTAATTGTTGGTAGTCGTTGGCTTTTAGTTGTAGTTTGTTTCTCCAATCTTATTTTATTTTTGAATAAGTTGATAGCTACCTCGCACTTCTTTATCTTTATTTTAGGTAGGTTCTGGCATTTCACTCTTTTCTCTTTTTTAAAATAAGTACATCGTTATCGGTTTAAAAATCTGCTCTTACTTTTCTTTTATTTTTTCTGTTCATCTTCGAATTTCGTTCACTTTTTCTTTTTACCCATTTTCTTTCTTTGTTCCCATTTTTTTGTTGCTCTGATCTTCTTTACCTCTTCTTTTCTTCTTCTCAAAGGAGTAAAACCATTTTAGGTTAATCTCCTGCGGGGAGGGGTTTTTAGTTGGTAGGCGCCACTGGTGAATCCAACACTGCCTTTAAGGCTTTTTTGCACTAAAGGCGTCTTTAGAAGATTTTCCCCTCCTCGACCTTTTAAACAAAAAAAAAAAAAAAAAAAAACCCTAATTATGCTGTTGTGTTTTATTTGTGATATTAGATTCAATTTTGCAATTAAACGTATATTAGATAATATATTGATTAAAAAACATGGTCTTCCTTTATTTCTTTTTCCTGTTTATTCCAGAATTTCGTCTTTTTTTTGTGCTTTGGTTTGATTTGCGTTTGCGTCCGATTAAAAAAATCAGTAATAATTTTAATAATAATAAAAATAATAATGATGATTAGAATATTGCTAACATTTCAAAAAATTATTCATTTCAAAAAATTTTTGAGGATCACGACAGTAGTATTATAAATTTAAATTTTTTGATACGATACAAATGTGAATTCGTATACTCTGCATGCGTCTAATAACGGTACTGAGATTCAAGATGATTACAAATGAGATTTAAGTAGAAATTAAATATTATTTTTGAGATTATGATGAATATTTTGAAGAGATATAAAAAAAGAAGAGATAAAGTTTTTAGTAATGTGCTTAATTTACTTTAAATAAATAGAGATTAATATTTATTTTTATATAATTAATTTGTATACTACTAATATAAAAAGGAGATGATTTTAAGCTATACTGATGAAGTAATGTTTTATTGATTTCAGATTGAAGATTAAATAAAATGTATTAAATTATTGTAAGGATACAGTATTAATATAAACCGTGTCACATATAGAATGACTATTCACTATGTTGATAATGTATGGTAATTTATCTATCTATTAAATAATAATATTTATTTAATTCATGTTTAATGATCATTTAATATATTTTAAAATGAGTTCTTGTAAAACAAGTCATAATTTTTTAAATTTAATTTATTTCTGTTATTGTCTTAATTCCATAAATACTAACAAAATTTTAGATGAACATTGAACAATATTTTAAATTTGTTATTAATAAATATTGTTAAATTACCAATAATATTAATTTATAATATTTTATTACATTTGATTGTTTAAATAATAAAATAATTTGGGCATAAATTTTTAAAATAACAGGATATTTTTGTAAGACTGAAAGTAAATTTAATGTGTATTTTGGGGACGGATTAATATTTATAAACATTGATATTGTATTTCAAAGTTGAACAATTTATTTATTCTCAGTATCTTTCAGTAAGAGATGGCTAGTATAAAACTGCACAATAATAAATTAAATTCATAGTCAACCTCGTAATTCTTCACACAAAATGCAGAAACACTCAATAAGACGTGAAAAGAATGTTTTTTTTACCTTTATTTTAGATCTGATGTGTTAAGGAACGTTTAATCCATTTTTATTTTAGATGTAAGATAATTGCCATCGATCATAATAAACATCAAATAACATTTACAGGACTGGTTTAAAAAAATTACTGTATTTTTTAATCGCTTGATAGACCTGTATTTTTACGCAGTTTTAAACAAACGCAGCTTAAAAATAAATCAATACACTGTCTTTGGATCTAAAAATTTTTTTAATATTGCACTAATTCAGAGCTAATAGATTAATTTTTGTAATCAATCAATACTAAATATTAATCAGCGTTATTTTTACACGATTATATATTATATCGCATATCTTACGTGTCGCTTTTACAATGTTTAGTGAATGATCTTGCACTTTATAAAAGGCAAATTTATTTATCAAATAAATATAAAAGAATAATCGATATTTTTTGTAAATATTGCAACTTCACAGCTTTAAAAAATCTAATATGTAATAACTCAATTTTTTGAGATCTAGACCGACTGGACAACTGTAATTATTAAAAAAAACTTGGGCTAATAATTATTGTGTACTTGTAACTTTGTAATTTTATTTCTTTAATAATAAGATGAACTTAGATCAATATCCAATAAAATTTTTGAAATCAAGAATTTGAAAAAATACACCTTGTATGTTATTATTTGTGATATTTATTTCAAAACCTGTTACCTTAATTAAAAATGTCTATTTTGTCAATGATTAAAACTTTTATGTAAAAAAGTAATATTTCTTTAATAAAAAATCAGCTAGAATAAAAAAAATTTTGATTTTATGAAAAAAATATGGCAGATATTTATTCTAAGTTTCATACAAACTGAAATTTCACTCATTTTAATTAAAAAATTATAATAATTAAATAAACAAGCCTGCCTCTGAGAAATAAATACAGTCTAGTGTTATTAATTTTCACCTACTCATACTGTATTATAGCCATTAGCATAGAGCTGCATTCTCGATCGTTTATTATTATACTCGCACAACCATACTCGAGATTCTTACATATGTATTAAATACAGAAGCGTGTTTAACGCGCTTTATTCATTTTATAGAACAATAATAATAATTTATCATTAACTAAGCACAACGTTGCAATACGAGAATAAAAATACAAATCACTGCAGCAGCCATGTTATATATTTACATTATAATTATATAAAGGAAGATGCTTATACACGTGCACTACGTGTCACGTGCTAAATCGTTAAATCTTTTACGCTATATATTACTAATTATTAAATAATTAACAAAATCGAATTGCACCATGTGTCAATCATCGCTACGTAGCACTAAAAATTTTTTTTTTATAAATATGTATAATATACGATGACCCGAGATGATCACAGCTTGACGATTTTTATATCTTTGCAATCAGCATTCAAATAAAATAATTTTAATTTAAAGTGGCATTAAAGCATCGTTTTGTGAAATGATTACGTGATGTAGTGATTAATTCATCGCTTGTTTATCTTTTGAATGCAATAGACAAAAAGTTATATAAAAATTAAAAATTTTCATTATTTTACAATTTAAACTTGATGAGTAATCGTAATTAACCTTTCTATTTTTGATAAAAATTATTTCATTTGATATAAAATAATATAAGTTTTCCTATAAGAAAAAAAATTATCTACAATCAATTTTAAATTCAATACTTTACAATCAATGCTTAACTTTTTTTTAACCATTTTAAATTATAAATTTAAAATTAAAATTAATTGGAATAAAAAAAAGAGTGACCGTGATAACGAATTAGGAATGCCAAAAAAATATCACTTGAATTAAAACAAAGAAAGAAAAAAAAGAAAACAATAAAGAAAATAGACAAGAAGCACAATTTTTTCTGTCTTACACTATTCTGAAGACCGTATTTTAATAGAAATTAGCGGGCTTTAAAGCCACAGCTATAGGTTCTACTTATAGGCCAGCCAATTTTCGTTTGACTAGAAAATGCATCGTTTCATTAAAGCCCTTCTCCAAAAAAAAACGAGCTTTCGAGCACTTGTTTTTTTCTCGTCTTATATATCATCAGTCTTTCTTAGTAAAACCCAAGAGGGTATAAGAGGTTTTTTAGACCAATCCGTGTAGCCGCACCTCCATACTCTTATGTCTCAACTATTTAATTGGCCAAGCATCGGAAAAAAATGTTCGGCTTAGGAGGTAACAGATATCAGCTGCGTCGTCTTGGAGGATCCACTTGCTTCGCGGGTCATATTTAAACAGAGCTTGTGGTCGCGCAAGTCACCCCAGCCGCCGTTGCCCAAACGGAGCTTCGTTTTCTTCGCTGCTGCCGCGAATGTGATCGTTAGGTCGTTCGGGTAAAGGTGCGGCTGTGCCTGACGCAATACTTTTTGCAATTTGGTTATCGCTGAGGCTGAGTCGCAGTTTGCCTTTTTGTGGTGGACGCCACTGTGGATAGATAATATATATGGTTAGTGAAGAAGTGTTAAATTTTTTTTTCATTTTAAATTATAAGAGATAATTAATATTTGTGGGTAAAATTATTTTGAGAAAATAAAAGATTGTTATCTATTAGGCTCATTCTTCATATGAATTTTTAATAGAAATTTGGTCTATAGTTTACAATACTCGGTCTTACTACATCTTACTGTTTGTACTGCTGTGCATGACAAAAGTTTTGCATCTCTAGTTTAAAATTTACATTTAAAATTAAAATTTAAATTGAAAATTTACAAAGTAAAGTCCACATGTAATATAAATGGCGTCTTTAATCATTTATGAAAAAGACTCTGAAATTTTGACTTTTAATTCTTTGTACAACATAATTATATATTTTCATATATATAGTTAAAAATATAAAAAAATTTCAGAATAAAATGTGATTTTGATATATTAATTTTTAAATTATACTTTTTATAAACTAAAATTCATAATAATCCATTAACTCTCATTCTTCTCAATAAAAAAACTCAAGTCAACAACCCTATTGAACAAGCATAATTGCATTATGCAAATTCTTCATAGTTGCTTTACAAACTGACATTAAGTAAAAATATCCCATACACGTATTAAGTAAAAGACATACCATTCGCCAATATGAAAGACACGGGGTGCCCGCATCATAATGGTAATGAGGCCGGAACGGGGCGCCAATAGGCCGGCTGGCTTGTTACCAGGTGGAAGACAGGTCTGGGCAATGTGCTGCAAGCTCCAGTCCCAATTGTAATCGTCGTAGGTGCAGAATTGACGGGCGCAAGCGCGCACCTTGTCCCAGGTCTCCCTGTTGAAGGCCATACCCATGTTGTGCTTGCTCGAGATCCATGGTGTTATCTCAGCCTGATTATACAATAGGTAGATGAAAATGGGGTGAGAAGAGGAGAGTTAGATTATATTAAAATATTGGGTTTACTAATGGAGGACTATATTATTTGCGCGGGGTTTTATTGGGCGCTTTTATGGGTATATATTATCACTACTAAGCTCTATAGATATGTATAGGTATAATTGAGACTATAGGAAACTACTCTTAATTCAAACGACACTCTCTTATTTCTTTTACCAAATGTAAGATTTAGGCAATTAAATGCAAGAGAAAAAAAGAGCTCATATCGGCTTGATGCCCGTTTATCAAACACGTTATTTATTATTTACGATTTAATGTTATACCTACACCGCCATTTTTTTTTAATTATATTGTTGTTTTAGAGATAGTAATTTTTAAATGATTCTATTTTTTTCAGGATAAATTTTCATTTCATACAAGTTGAATAGGTTTTTCCTACATAAGCTAAGTTAAAGCATAATTACTAAACAAATATTTCAAATTACTCAGATAACGATACAATCTTTTAACAACTCAATAGTCTTGACTTGACAACTGTTAAATTTTTTTTAGTGTTTAAACATTTTAAAATATTTTAAACTTTATTTCTACTCTATTTGTTGAATTTATATATCTTCAGGATTTGAAAAAACACGTAAAGTCAATATTTTTCACTCGTATATTGGTTTGCGGTTTTGTAATAATTTAGAAAACACTTAATTTTTCAATTTCCATTAATCATTTTAATCCTACCACAAATAAAAACCTTTTTACTTTTTTGCTAACACAAAAAACAAATTCTTAATTATACTTCCAGAAACCCATATACATTGAAATATAAAAATATTTTTTTATTAACAGGATGGAATTAGTAAGTCATTCGTTATAGCATTATTTATGATGAAATTTGGAATTATAATAATGTCGGCAAATTTTGGAATATGATAGATAATAATGCTCTAATGAAGGGTATATAATCTTGTGTTTTGCTGAATTTTACATTTATTTTTATCAAAATAATTTTTAAATACGCTGATGTTGATAATGTAGAGTTACCGACAATTCCATCCTCTTAAAGTAACTAAATATGAAATAAAAAATGGAATGATATGAGCTACACATGGGACAAACATGCACTTATATAATAATACAAATATATACATAAATTTATAATAAAAACATATTATTCATTCGGGTAAAGTAAGAAGGTATAAGACAGAATAAATATATACATAAAATACTGTACACCAAAGTTAAAAACTTGTGAGAAAAAAAATGAATTTTAAAAAGACGCAGTGAAAAAATAGAGAGGCAGCAGGGGGGTAAAGAGGATAAATATAGACAAGAAAATACATTCAAAACGAAGGCAACTGTTTTACTCAAACAAGTCATTCTTTCAAAAATTCTTTCAAAACCATCATCACATTGGAAGAAACTGGGAAGAAACTAAATATTTCAAAAATTCATGGCCAACAAGAAAATATGTATATGTACATAGATCTACTCGAAAAAATAGTGTATGCTAAAAAAAAAAATAAGAATCGAGCAAAAGATAAATAGAGAAATATTACTTAAGGTATTTATATGAGAGGGAGGTAAAAAAGGCAGGTTTTTAAAATGCCAGAAAAAGTAAGAAAGAAAGAAAGAGATAGATAGAAAAAGATAAGAAGAGAAAGAGAGAGAGAGAGCTGAAAGCGAAGGTGAAACCTTTTGATAGTGCTGATAGAGGCTGGGCAGGAGCTGATAGGCCCAGGAGGGCGCGGCAACGACCTTCTGGCCCGGATGAGCAGAGCCGGGCTCCTGGCCTGTCACCCGCCTGACTGGACTCCCAGCTATGCTGCTCGTCAATTCCGGCCTTTTCATACCACCGCGCAGCAGGTCCTTCTGTAGGCCGGCCATCAAGTACTTTTTCGTTTCATCTTTTTTTTTCTTTTTTTTTTGCGATACACATCCAACTCACATACACACACACTCATAGGTGTATTCTTTTGTTCATATTTTTTTTAGTGTTATTGCTTGAAATTATTAGTCACGAACATAATGCGAGCACTTTGAGTTTATATATTTTTTTTATGTTTTTATTTAAAATTGCAAATAGAATTAATTTTTTATATAAATGTAGCTTAATGACAAATATATTATTTTCAATTTTTTAAGAAGGTTTTGACTTATGATATCGATTTCAATATTTAGTGAAATTTAAAATTTTAAAATAAGAATTTTTAATCATTTTAAATGATTTTAAGATTACCAGTGATTTCATTGATAACAAAATTATTTTTGATGCAAAAAAATCCTTTTAAAGAGTGAAAAACTCCTTACAATTTTTTATCGCTTTTAAATCGATCATCAATAATGAATGTATCCATATAAATTATTCATATAACTTTATTTTTTTAATACAGATAATCATATCTCAATTTAAATTGGCTTGATACGATGAGAAAAAAAAAATAATTAATTTCAAAGTGCAGGCATTACATATGTTTGATATTATGTTTATGAATGTACAAGTAAAGCTATACATGTAATCGATACATGGTATATGTTATATATGTGGATTAAATCGTGTAATGTTAAAAATGTTGGTTAATGATTATGGTCAATCTAAAAATATTGCAAATATGAGATGCCTGGTATACGCTTTAGTACCTAAAATTAAGACTTGAACATAAAATTCAACCGATGTTATCCGATACTGTATTATGTAGAACCTTTTTTTTATACCAAAGGCTAATACTGCTACTTATAATTTATGTACGTTGTGATGTTAAGAGAAAATTCAGTTTTCCAGCATTAAGTAACGAAAAAAGGTGACGTTTTTAATTTCGTAATTGTTTTTTCGAACAACTGATTGAATTATTCTTTTTTTTTCAATATAAAAAATTAATATACTACACGATTATGAATTTAAATTTAATACCTTCAAATTTTCATGACATGAGCTTTTCTTTACACGAAAAAAAAGAAATTGTACAGGTGCGTTAGAAAAAAAAATAACAAGTTAGTGAACAAACAAATTAAAAACACTCTTGATTATTAGAGTCATATTAACACATGAATAACTCATAAAAATACGTAAGAAAACAAATTTAAAATGTACAGCAATATTTTTATTAATCTCACCAAAAAAAAGTATAAATTCCTAAAAATACACTCTGCCTCGTGTAAATCCCATCAAACAACTTGAAGATAGTAAAAGTAGTAAATTTGAAGTAACATTAAATCAATACCCTCCCCAAGTGTCTTTTAAAACGTGTAAGAGAGTATAAGATATATACGTATACAATATAAGGAGTAATCAAACGCTAAATGTATAATCATTCATCATTATAGCGTGTCGGTCTTTAAGTACCTCAGAGTAAAAAAAAAAGTATTACCAATTGTAACAAAAAGGAAAAAAAAAATAATTGTATGAGCATTTTATCATACATCCTGAATATTAAAAGAAAAATCAATCATCACTATACATAAAAGATAATATCCTCACCTTCTTACTATCCGCATAATAATTATAAGTTTTGAGATAGGTTCCAAGTGAAAGTACATCACATCTTTGCTCCCTTCGTCTACAGGTGCGTTCCATCAGTCTGAGTACATGAAGAAAATCCTCGGCTACACAGTGATCCTCCTCGAGGAATAGGACCATACCGGTGTGATTTCGCGTTACCGCGAGACGATCGAACAGCCAGTTCGCCTTCCACCACCAGTGATGCTTAGTCTGGGTGAAATTTGCCTCGCGGTAATGCTTATAGGAGTCCGGATGCTCGGCGTTCAAGCAGCCTAGGTTCAAGGCCCTACGCAAGGAAACACATACATATGCAATTACAATATTGCCAGTCAGTAGCGCACTTGTATGTATGTATGGATGGTTGATACACCATACAGAATGCACGCGGTGTAAGCGTGAGATACTTGCGCGCCTATATACTCCTTCCTTTATACTCATTTCCCTTCTTACTCTAACTCCACCCAAGAATAGATATATACATGCATACGCCTTGGAGTAATAAAAGTCCCCCGGGCAAGCTTTGAATGCGCTCCCTCACCTGCGTGTGTATATGTATATTCCCTATACATACGTAGGTATATATACGTATGCGCGACCTCGCGCGAGTACGGCAATTTACAAGGCGCCAAGAATGCTGCCGCTGAGGAAGGGAAGTAAAGGTATAGGTAGTTCTATGCTGATGTTCTCTATAAGACGATACTCGTTTTATACCTGTATATACTATATGTATGCTATAGTGTTAAGTATTTTACCTAGGATATTCGCGTGCATGCGCTTTTATGTATACAATGGGGGAAATTATTGCTCCCTCCGGATAATCACGGTACTAACTTTTTTTTTCTTTCTTTTCTTTTTACGTTACGTTTCTGTAATGTAGCGTATTCGCTTGGAGCTCAAATCCGAAAACGCGCCATCTAGGTGTAGTCTGCTACTTGCAGCGTTATATGGAGTCTTATGGGGTCGGTGACTAAATGT
>JAPYZE010003191.1:0-20403 GCA_030522805.1 Leptomastidea abnormis | reverse complement strand
TATATATATATATATATATATATATATATATATATATATATATATATATTGAGAAAGAGAGTAGAGTGGTATAGCGGGGGGTGTGAAGGGAGGGATTTGGAGCTCTGCCACATTGGGAGTGCCCTCCTGTCTCGAGTGCTCTACTGCGATCAGTGATACCACACTACAGAGAGAGAAAGAGAGAGAGAGAGAGAGAGAAGCGTCTTCTCTTCTTCCTACTCCAACTTCTCATACCACTATAGTGCACTGCTGCTGCTGCTGCTACTACCGTCGTCGTCGCGAGGGAGTTGGTACTTGTGCAGCGGTGCAAGAACAGCCTCTCCTCCTTCTCTCTCTTCCTCACTCCTCTCTTTCAGTGTGGGAGAGACGACCGGAAAGCTAGTTGGTAAGGGTGACGAGACTACTGGGAGAGAGAAAAGGAGATGGAGGAGGGGATAGTGAAGAAAAAGAGGGAGAGGGAGAGGTTGAGATAGAGATGAAGAGGAGGAGGGGGGGGGGGGGGGAGGGGGAGGGGGGGGTGGGGGAGAGGGTGGGGAGGGGGGGGGGGGGGGGGGGGAGGAAGTGGAAAGAGGAGAGATAATATTGATAATCGCCCTGGATCTGCTGTGAGAGGGAGTAAAAGAGATGCTACTGCTGTTGCTGCTGTATATAGATTCTTTCGTCTTTCGTGAGTGTTGGGATGCGCATCTAGGAGAGTTGAAGAGTAGAGAGAAAAGTTTTTTATTTTGACTTAGGAGAGGGAGAGGGGGGGATGGTGATTGTGTGGGGGGGAGGGGGAGAAAGATGCAGGAGAAAATATTTTAAAAGATGATGGTTTAGTTTTTTTTTTTTTTTTTTGAGGATGTTTGTTTTTGTTTTTCTTTTAACTCTAGGTTTTTTTTTTGTTTGATGCAAATACTGAGAGTTTGTTTTGATGTTTGGTCTCTGGGTTATTTTGACGAATGATATTTGCTATGTCAATATTTGAGTTTTAGATTATTCGATGCCACCTTAGTAGGTAAAGTTTCTGTGATGATAAGAATTTTGGTTTTAGACCGCTGAAAGTCTACTCAAAGTAATTTTTTTTTTTCTATAATGTATTTTAAGATAATCGAATATATTTTCAATTTCCTTTATTTTTTAATAATTTTTTTTTTTCAAGTTTCTTTGGCAATTTATAAAGTGTGTATAAGAGAGCTTACACGTAAAGCAATAAATGTCAAAGTCAAAATTCCGGCTTGAAAGTAACAGAGTTGAAGTTTAAGTGCTTCTATAATTAATGGTCTTAAAGTATCAAGTTTAGCGTAAAGCTTTTGCGTATAAGGTTTTTCTCAGTATGATACCCTTTTCTTAGTAAAAGAGAAGAGAGAAAGAGAGAGAGAAGAGAGAAAGTGCTAAAATAGCCGCTGGCTGGCTGTTTGCTGCTGCTCCTGCTGCTGTTGTTACATTTTATTGCTGAAACTTAGCGCTACTACGCGCTAGTATAGCAAAGACTTAGGAAAACTCCGTACAATAAAACACTTTAGTTACAACACTAAAATTCATCTCTTGGATACTTTCCCTCTTCCCCCTCTTCTCGTTTTATCTTACAATTTCTACCAGCAGAAAAATTACTCATTCCAACTCTTATAAATAATCTTATTACATTATATTTAAAGACGTCATCAACAAAATATCATCTTCAACAATAAAAATAAAAAAAAAAAAAAACGTAAATTATACTAATGTCTATCATCATACGTAATATCCTTAAATTAAATTCCTAAAAATTAATCTCACAATAATAATAACCCAAATAACATATCTTAAACCAAAACCTCATTTCTTAATTAACAATCACACGTGCATCTCAACGTACATATAAGTATTAAAAACAATCAGTAAGAGACCACAGCTGCGTACATATTATTCTCCTACACACATACGCACATACATACATACATATATATTCAACAAGTTAATTAGAAGCCTAGTAGTAACGCAGAGAACCGAACACCCGAATTCAATTCCTCCCTTTAGACGTCACGTTCTATACCTTATATATGTATATATATATATATATATAGCACACTATGTACGATATAACGTGCAACTCGTTGTTTCGGTTGTTACACCGTTCGTTGAAAATTGCGCTTTGGGAGATCTTCGTATATGTGTGTATGAAGGTGTGTGACTATACTTCTTGTTCTGAATTTAAGACTATGTGTGTGTGTATGTGTGTGTGGGTTATAGAGATAAGGCTTTATTGTGTTGAAAGTATGTGTGTGGTTGGGTTTGAAGCTTTGAAGAATGAAAGGATTGTGTGCTGGAAGAAATTTGTGTTTTGATTTGGGGTTTATTGAATGATGTGTGTCTTGTAGGTGTTGGATAAGAAAATAACATGTAATATTTTTAAGATCTTTCTTTTTTTTTATATATTTAAAGACTTAATTAAATATTGATTTTACTGAATAGATACTAATTTATTGTATGTTTTGATTATCATGTTGAATTTTGGTAGTTTATTATTAGAGTAAAGTATTAAACTTATTAATTTTGTAGAGTTGCATAAATAATTGTTCGCAAATTGCAAACATTAAAATCGTTTTCGAGAATATACCTATAATCTGATATCATTGTATAGGTATACAATTCTAATTATTTATCTTGATTTAATTC
This sequence comes from Leptomastidea abnormis, assembly GCA_030522805.1. Taxonomy (NCBI): domain Eukaryota; kingdom Metazoa; phylum Arthropoda; class Insecta; order Hymenoptera; family Encyrtidae; genus Leptomastidea; species Leptomastidea abnormis. The sequence continues at coordinate 17,766 of JAPYZE010003191.1, read as the reverse complement.
AATTGAGTTTTGATTTTCAATTGCTATAAATATCACTGTGTTTTATAATCAATAAAGGTATAGATAAATTATTGCATCTGACATTTTCTATATTCTTGAGATAATATATAGATACGAATTTTTGGAAAAATTTCTGGTTTATTTTCTCATAAATTTTGTAAGAGAATTTTAGAGAGCAAAAATAGAAAGTGACTCGAAGCCAAGATTTAAGTATTAAGACTCGAGGTAAATATAAAAATATATGTATAAAAAGAAGAGAGTCAAAGAGAGAGAAAAAAGAAAGAGAGAGAGAGAGAGAGCACGTGAAATAAAAGCCGAACAAGTGAGCAATGCCAAAATAATAGGCAGAAGTGAATCTAGAGAGTAAGTTGGAATTAATGCGAGAAAGAGAGATGGGGATAGAGTCTAAGTGTAGCGTAGCTCGAATTTTAGTCGAAGGAAAATTAACGGAATTTCTAGGCACTGCCACCACGCGAACGTTAGAGAAGGTTGAGTCTCAGTAGAGTAGGAGTTTCGTAAATCGCTGTTTGCTCTGATAGAGGGTTATACAGTGCAGTTGAAAATTAATGTTGAATTACAGAGAAGAAGAAGGAGAGAAAGAGAGAGAGAGAGAGAGTGAGTAGCTTTGTACTTGTGCCTTGTGTATAATTAAAGCACTGGCTTTTGCCTGCCGCTTATTTTTTTTATCCTTCTCTTTCTCTATGTACGAATACAACTCTTATGTTATATTTTTTTTCTTTTTTTTTCTTATTCTACTTCTGTTGGCTAACAATTTTTCTTCTTTATCTTGCTATGTATATACTGGTTTTTACTTGATAAAAAAATAAACATTCGTCGCTTTACAATATTCAGTAGGTTGTATTACGAAAAACTCTCTGTGGTTATACGAGAATATTGTTTATATTTCATAAAAGTGCTTGTTTAATAGTGCATTTTAAAAAGCTTTAGTACTAGGCGAATGAAATGAATGTTTATTTATTATTTTTTATTTTTTTTAATATTGTGGATTTCATTGTGAAAGAATAACTATGTGAAGTTACGCGTTTTAAAAGGATATTAAGAATTTACATTTATGGTTCGGGAATACAACTTTGTTTGCGAGTACATATATTTACAAAACGTAACTAGAAACTAAATAATATCAGCACAAAGTTTATCTAGATATATGCAAAAATATTCTTTGAATTTTTTAAGACTCCATTAAGAAATGTTACCAAGTAAAACACTTTTCTAAAAAAATGATAAGTTGAAATGATAAAAAAAAAAAATGAATAACAATCTTTTTTTCTAGTGGTTTATAAAGTCACTTTAAATTCTTTTAATATCGACAAGCTGCAAAAATAAGATGCTACTCTCGAGCTATTTTCATAAAACTTTTTTTTTTTTTCGTAAAGTGTTTAATAGATAAAATAAAATAGATACAATATTCTTTGGCAGCAGCCCGTAAACTTCCAAAAAATTGGTTAAATTAAAAAAAAAAAAAAAAAAAAAAGTACCCAAGCTCGTTCAGACCGTAAACGTTAATTGCTTCATAAATTTAATAGATCGGAGAGAAAACGACAGTGGCAGTACCAGCCAATATAGCTGGTAGGGCTCTCGTTGTGCTATTTTCGGAAAAAGCCTATACTCCTGCCGCTAAATCGATCCGATAACTTTGAGCATGGCACATCCGGGAGTCCTGCTACCATCCTCTTTTTCTCTCTCTCTCTCGTCTTTCCTTTTCTCTTTTTCTCTTTCTATCTCGTAAAATACAAAAGTTTCGAAATCGTAAAAGAGCCTTGATAACAGTAACTGAAGATTATTTATTCTAACATGTAGAAACACTTGTATACCCGATAATAAATTATTTTATTTAATCTTGTGTTATCATTGTTCTTTTTGGTTTTTACAAAATTCTATTATTTTTATTATCATTTAATAAATATTTAAAGCTTTGAATTTAATTTACTTTCTTTGATATCGTTTATATCAACAATCACTTCATATTTTACAATTTTATCATTTAATAAACAGTAATTTTTGATTATTATAAAAATATTACCCTCAAACAATAATTAAATTAACTAAAAACAGTAATTAAAATTAAAAAATTTTTCACTTCGATATTCAATAACTTTTATTACTATACTCCGAGTTGATTGAAATGCGTGTTTCAGTGAAAAAATCCGCGTATAGTCAGACAGACTAAAGAAAGAGCAAAATGCGCGTCGCGGTCGTCGAAAGTTACTACCGAGTACGAGCTTTCCGAGGCGAAAACTTTTCTCCTACCACCAGCCTGCATACAATCAGATAAAGTCAGTCTAAAGCTCTGGTCCGCACAAATTTTCACGCACCCAGTCTGAGTAGTAGTAGTAGTAGTAGTAGTAGTAGTAGTAGTAGTAGTAGGTAGTCGGTGGATGAAAAACGGATGGAGAAAACGAAGCGTCGACGCCTGTGTACAGCAAAGTATACAAAAGTGTATAGCATGAAAAAAAAAGTAGGTCAGCGTGTCTGTCAAAAGGTAGCTTCTTCTTTATTTTGGTAAAGTCCGGCTATGTATGAGTGTATAGTATATAGTAGGAAAATCGTATTGTAAGTGCCGAAGGACTTTTGCAGAGGATGCGAATTCAAAAAGTTGCGCTTGGTGCTTTTCTTGACTTTCGTGGTCGGTAGACTTGTGGACTTGACAGCTCTAGAGTCAACTGGTAACTCGGTTACTTTTTTTTTTCCTTTTTTTTTTTCTGTCTCGTATTTCTGTGGGGTTGGGCTTTGCTCGCTGACGCGTCTGAGTTACTTTGAATTTGTAATTTTGCGGAACGAGAGAGAAAAAAAGTTTTTTTTGCTGGCGTGGCTGTGATCAAAAGATTAATTTTTTATTCAACTTTATTAAAAAAAAAAAAAAAAAAAAAAAAAAAAAAAATAAAAAAAAAAAAAAAAAAAAAAAAAAAAAAAAAAAAAAAAAAGAAAAGAAAAAATAAAGAACGTCCCTTTTTGGCTTGGTGTAGTGAGATTTCAAATAATCGTACGGTCATTAATTATGGAATTTCATTTCGAATTAAGTTCATAAAGTTCGATGAAAGTCTTAAGTTTAAATTGAGTATGTTTAATGCAAGAGCGAATTGAGTATTGAAAAGTTTTTTTATTAATTTTCATAAGGTTTTTAATTAAAAATTTTAAGTGTAGCGCTTTTATTTGAAGTTGGTTTAAAATTTTTTATCTCTGAGAGATAAATATAGTTTATGAAATTTTTTGTTGTTTTTTTTTTTTGTTTTATCCCTGATTCTAATAATTATATGTTTACTTTCATTTCAATATTATACAGCAAAACTCGTACAGAAATTAATATTTTGGCATGCATAAAATATTATCTTAATTATTCTTTTGCGAAATAATCCAGTGTTATAATAATTATTTGGCTTTCATTAAATAAATTTAATCCATTAAAATGTAAAAATGTTTTAGCCCAAAGAAAATTATATAAATTAAATAAATTTCAAACTTATTTTATTCTATTTATCTTTATTCAACAACAAATAACTCATAATTTTATGTTCAACAAACAAACTTTATTAATCCAATGCTTTCAAGTAAAGTTTCAACAACAAATTATTTTTTACAAATTTTAATTTTATAATTTGATTAAAAAAGTATAACATATATCAAAATTATTTAAATAAATTAAATCACAAGTTTATTATCATTACATAAAATCTAATTTTTATAAATCTCAAACAACAAACAAAATTAATCTTTAAAAATATCAAATAACAATCATTAATAAACCCTACAAAAAGTTTCACAAAATCAAATTCCAAAAATCAAAACCATCTAAAAATCCCCAAAAATCTAAAAAAAAATCTATCGTTCAGATAGTCAGTCAAACAAACGAATCCTATCACTATACTATCCATTATATTCATCCGCGCATATTCTTTAATCACCTCAGCCGCAAGCTCGCCTAATCGCGAGATTGGCTTTGGCCGATCGTTAACCAAGAGCCCCCCCTCTCCGTTTTCTCTCTTTCTCTTTCGCGTACCGCGCACGATTGACCTACTTCAAGCATGCTCTCACTCTCACGCCTTCTCACTCCTCCCTTCCTCTACTTCTCTTCTTCTCTCTATATTTTCCCTCTCTTTCTCTCTCTCTCTCTCTCTCTCTCTCTCTTACCCTTCTCGTCGTCATTCATGCGAGATTAATTTCCACGGGGAGGGCTAAATTAATAAAGTAGGCGGATTTTCAAAAAAAAAAAAACCAAGTGGGGCTGCTAATTTTAGCACTTGCCCTCTGCTCGAAGCTTTTCTCTCTTTTTCTCTTTCTCTCTTTTAGTCTCCCTTGCGGCCATACATACATACATACATACATACATACATATACACACGTGGCAAGCTATAACGTCGTGACGTCAGATTGCGATTGTTGAAGTGTAATGTATAGAGAAAAGAAGGGATATATCACGTGGCGTGCCGCGCTGCGTTATTACGATGTTATAAATAAAGTGTTGTTATAAACGGCTTTTCAAGCTCTATATATGTGTATGTATGTGTGTGTGTGTGGGATATATACTGCATTATATGCTTGATGGCATTTTTATAATCGAAGACCTTATTATAGGTTTTTTAGATGTGCAGAAAGGCTTTATTATTATTTTTTAAGAAGGGTCAAAAGATTTTGTTGACGTAATGCATTTAGGAAAAAGTTGAAAGGTTTATTTTTTTTTTTTTTTAGAAAATTGTTTTGAAAGTATAAGTAAATATTGTAATCAAGAAAAGTAATAGATTTAAATCTAGAAAATAATAGTCTCTTGTCGAGAAATTTCATTAAAAAAAAAAAAAATTCATCGTAACTTATATATAAAATAACAAAACGGCCTTGCCTGCTGTCGGTGTTTACCCAACGCTATTTTTATAAGTTGCTGCAGATATAATATCGAACTGACATTCAAAGAGTGCAAGCGATATTTATTATTTTTTTTTTTACACTTAAATATAGAGCGAAACACGCTTGTCTTATTACACATATATAAACGATTCTACGAAAAAAAAGAATTATATTTTTGCAAGCATTTAATCTATTAGTTTTCAAGATAGTCTGATGAACTATCGAGTATTTTGTTGTTACAAATAAGAAAAAAAAAAAAAAGAAAACGGTAGGCAAATCAGTATTGTGTACAACGAAAGGATTTATTTATTCGTCAAACGCGAAAAGATTTATTCGATGCGGTAATAGTCGTGCGTGGTAGTTTTATCAACGAGTCTCATTAATTATTCACTCGAGCATAGCCGAACTGCAGTCGCAGAGGCTTTAAATATATTTTTTTTTCTTTCACCCCTCCATACCGAACATTCGGCTGGATACTTAAATCATAATTACCCCGAGGGCTTGACTTTGTTGAAGAAGAAGAAGAAGAAGAAGAGGAGGAGAGAAGAGTAGGAAAAACTTTTCAAGTAAGACTTAGTCTTGCTGAGGATGAAAAAAAAAAAAGAAAATAAAAGAAGGGTGGCGTTCATGTAACCTATTTTGCGATAAGATAACGTTTCTGGCTATGAAATATTATTCGTATTATGCCGCACGCAATTCAAGTCGTTGATTTGTATTTTTAATGATCCCCTCTCCCTTTCCTTCCTTTCTCGCGTATGACCCCCATAACTCAATATTACGAGCTGCTATGAGTATATATGGATGTATGCGTGCTAAATGTAAGTTTTTATAAATTACAAGTTAACGAAACTCTGTAATAACTTGTCATCCCTTTTTTTAATTCAAGAGAGTTAAATTAGTTGCTAAGATTCTTTTCTAGTTATCTAATAAATAATCAAAATTTATCGTTTGCATTATATATATAATTGAAGGTATCTGTTATAATGTTATAAAAATTTGTAAATACAATGTTGTACATTTAATGTAAATTTTTTTTTTTTATTTAAATTAGATCAACATAAATTTTAACCGATGACAAAATAAAATTAATACTATGAATAGAAAGTGAAATTTATATATTTTAAAATAGCATGTTTATATTTAAAGTTATTGATTAAATTTTTGTTAACTCAATAAAAATATACTGTGTTATAGATTATTTATAAAACACTATGTGTGTGTGTGTGTGTGTGTGTGTGTAGAAAAACTTCATCTCTCATTTTAACTTAAGTCATATATAATTAATTGTGACAAATAAATGAAATATCAAGAGTGACAAGGTTTTTTTTAATAAATTATGAGAAATCATAATATCACAGTAATATATTTCCAACCATACATATTTCTCTCTTTGCATAATTTAAAATAATATTACTATTTTTTAACAAGATTTGTTAATCACCTGATACAACCCATCTAAATTAAAATATTGAAATCATATCCTTTAATAATTCAATTCCATCTAATCATTAATACAAGCCGTCTCTCAACTCTCTCATATTTTCAAATCTAATCTTAAATTACCTGATCTTAAATGCCTTGTCATCACCCTAAAAACCATCACGCACAATTTCATCACGAATTTATACTCTTTATAACCTTATTTCTATCAACACTATAATTATATCATTCCATTCCTACATTCACATCACTTCTTCTTTAATAGAAATTTTTTTTAAATATAAAAATCATACACACGTATAAAAAAAAAAAAAAAAACAAGAATAAAAAACTTAATAAAACTTACGCTGCTGCTTGTACGAAGCGTTGCGATGCGGGCATTAGTACAGTGGTAGCGGCAAGGAGGGCGAAGCTCCATGAGACCGCGTACGGGGACCTCATCTCGCCGACCTCTATATTTATCTTGTATCTTTCTCGTCCTTTACAAGACGGCCTTAGCAGGAGTTCTTAAGAGTCCAGGGCAACCCCTACTGACTCTTTTTTTTCCTTCTTCTTCTTTTTCTTCTTCTTCTTTCGATTCCTCTTCCAAGTTGATTTAAAGGTGTGGCTTCTCGTAGTAGTAGTAGTTGTAGTATTATTAGTTCCCGGCACCTTTTAACAATTATTGTCACCCCTGTTACACACGTGACTATTATCGCGCACTTGTGTTCTTTCAAACGACGTTTGTCCAGGGGGGGAGTTTAAAGGGAAATAAAATTTGGTTGGGAATTGGATAAAAGGGAGATTATAATATATAGGAAAGGAGAGAAGGAATGGGAAAAGAGAGATGAGTATTAAATACGACACGAGAGTGACAACACTCACACGACCGTTAACCTTTCACGAAACACACACATACACACACAACTTTCGAGTTTCACTCGATTTATATATGTATAGGTATTTCGATGTACCTATATACATATATTATCTATGTATGTATAGTGCGTCTGGGGCGTGGATATTCACAAGCTTTGCGCACACATCTCTGTATATATTCTCTTCTTCTTCTTCTTTGCCGGCAGTGTGTATATACGCTTTCTCTCTCTTCTACTTTTCAGCAACCCATATATAGGTTTTAAGCACTTACACACTCGCGATCGCGAACACGTATAGAAGATTTTCAGCGGAGATGGATAGTGGTAGTAAGGTGGGATGGGAGGAAGGGTAGATGAGGAGAGGAGAGGGGTTTTGATCTTCGTACCGGCGTGGAAGCTGACGCGTATCCCGGCGCCTCGCCGGTGCTGCTACTGCTTCTGCTTCTGCTGCTACTGTTGTAGGTCGTCCTTCTCTCACACACACGCTCTTCTACTGCTGGTGTTTAATGCTCCGAATTGCTCGTCCTTCTCTCTTTCACTCTCTTGTTTTTTTTTTTGCTTGGTCTGGTGATGGACGTAGGAAGCGGTAGGACGTGTAGTTGCGCGTAGTCTCCTGGGGGATTCACAGAGGAAAGTGGAATTCTCGCGGGCGCTTATGTATATAACACTTAGTGAGTGAGACAGACATATAGATACACATACACTTACACACAGAGACTTATGATTATGATTATATACAGATAGACATATGAATAGACTTTTACGTTTTTACACAAATGATTATGTATGTTCAGTACAGATAGATGTATGAGAAAGAGAAGAAGAAGAAGAAAAAAAAATAAGCACGAGGGATGCTGGAGAGCTCGGCAGAGAGATAGAGGCGGTGGTTATATTACACAGAGGGCGCGGAGGAAGTTACAGGCCTTAGGCGAGAGCAATATATAGCTTTACACGAGGGTAAAAAAAAAGCGTGCTGCTTTATACTCATAGGTTAATAGAGTATGAGAAAAAAAAATGAAAAATAAAAATAGAAGGCTACGTTGCTACGTTAAGAAATATATATGATTTTCTTTTTTTTTATGTTATGATACTAAATGTCTATTAATGTTACTGATGAATTTTAATGATGATGATTATGATGATGATGGTGATGATAAATGCAGGTATGAGTAGCTATGTTATATTAGCGAGTGAGTAAAAAATAATTAGCGCCCACGAGAATATCCGCGAGATATGCAGTATATTGAGAAAGGATAAGGGGTTTAAAAGATAGAGTCAAGCAAAAGTAAAGGTGTTTTATATATATATACAGTTATGTATGGAGATACACTGATGAGAAAGATAAAGAGTTTAGTGAGAAAGAGTATAGGTATTTTTGTTTAATATTATGATATTAATATACATATATATTTAATGACAGGCAAAATAGAGATAAAGCGAGGAGGGACCTGGAAGCCTTCTCGGAGAGCAGGGGGAGTTACGTGAGCGTTCAGTAGTAGTAGAAGTAGAAGTAGTAGTAGTGGAATAGCACAGATTGACACGTTCCGTTGATCCTTATTGATGCGTTTATGTATTAATAGTAGTAGTTGTAGTTGTGGTATAGTTGTTGTTGTAGGTAATAGTAGTAATGATAATTATTTAACCTTGCTGTCTTTTTTTTATTGCTCGCACTTTAATTTTTTTAAAAAAAAGAAACTTCTGATTTTTTTTATACACACTCTTTTATTATTAACTTGTCTTGGCTTATATGTATATAAGGACGTTATTATCGTTGATGTTAAAATAACTTAACAACAACAACGATTAACGACGAAAGAAAAAGAAAAATAATTTCTTTTTTTTTTTTAAAAAAATTAGATTAAAATTTTTTTTCACCAGCTAGTTATAGTATATCTGAAGTCCTACGATGTCTCGACAATTAGTCGATTAAACTTCCTCATAATTATCATATTTTTATAATCTTTTTTTTCACTCGGCATCATTTTCCTCGTTAACAATTGAGGTTTAACCAATGCTGCTGATGATAATAATAATACTATTTCTGATACTAATTTTATTTTTGTCGCTACCGATGCTATTAATAATGATCCCACGTCAATATTCGACGTTACGATCGTCAACATCATTATCATCCTCGTTCTTGATAAATCGCTATTTTGTTTTTTTTGTTTATAATAATCATAATAATAATCATCATGATGATTCCTCGTACTCTCGCCTGCCAGCAACAACAACAACAACAGCGACATGCTCTCTCGCGCTAAATCGCGATTTATTAACGCGTACAGTCTCCTATTATTTATTTTATTTTTATTCTTTTTATCTTCTTAACAACCACAGACCCAGCCCACGGCCTTCCCTTTTATTTTCTTCTTCAACTTTCACAATTTGAATTTTCTCACACAAAACACTCACGTATTTCACGTTCTTTTTATTTATATAAATCACGTATTAGATGAAACATATTTTTAGTTATATATTATCGACGATTAGGATCTCGACAAGGACGAGATATTAATACTCGTCTGTCGATTATTACAGCTGCTGCTGCTGCTGTTACTACTGCAGCCACCGGGGGCATGGTGTCCGCCTGGTGGTTGACTTATACTACTGCCAACTCTACTAATATACACATATATACGTCCTTTTTTTTTCGTTCTATGTATTGCGGTTAAATACTGATATCTATATATCTATCTATCCATCTATCTTCTGCTACTGCAGTTGATAATTATGATAAGATTGATGATGTTGAGGTCGCTTTAACCTCGACGTAATTATCATCATCTTCTTCTTGGTCTTCTCAGTTGACATATCTCTCTTAAAATATATACACAAACACACAGAGTCACACACAGACCGCTTTCTTTTTTTCTCTCTCTCTCTCTCTTTCTTTATCTCGCCTCGGCGACGACGAGAAAAGGGGGACGCTCGCTCGCACCCGCGCAAATCCGCGCTCGGGAGTGGCGCCCGACGTTCTGAGAGAGACCCCGGATAAAATAGCCGCGCACGCGCTGCCTGCCGCTGTACGCCGTCACTGCCACCACCGCTACCAACCCTCTTCCTCCTCCTCCTTCATTTCTCCTACCTCCCTTTCTCTATCACAACAAACCCTCTCTTTCTCTCTCTTACTCTTCTCCGGGGACCATCGACGGATTTCCTCCTGCTGCCACTACTACCGCCACCGTCAGCCCTCACCATCACCACCACTGCTGATCTACATATAGCAGCAATGGTATAGTACACCAACACCAAGGGAAGAGGGAGAGTAAGGGAGCCTGCCTCTGCGCAACTATACCCTCTCAGTCGGCAGTAGTAGTAGTAGCGGTGTTCGCTCTTTCTCATACCCCCCGTATATGTCGCGTACCTATATGTGTATATGTACCAACGCAGCTCAGCAGCAGTAGCAGCGTGGCTCCTTTTCTTTTCTCTTTATGATACGCGAGCTTGCCGCTGTTGCCACCACTGAAGCCGCTACTGCTTTTACATATATATAGCAGGCCGGGCTGCTGCTGCTACTGCTTCTGTTGGCTTGATACGGGCTCTACGACCCACTCCTCTTTCCTCCCTTCAGAGAATCGCACTCGCTCTGCTCCCTCAGCGAGAGCTATATCACTAGCGCGTGTTGTCGTGTATGTATATATATATGTAGGTATGGGCTGTGAATGAGAGTAAGAGAAATAGAGGTAACTCTTGCCGGTAGGGGAAATGAAAGCATCTCTGTCCCTCTGTTAGGGTAGATGAGTAGAGGGGAATATTCTGTGGAGGCTGTACGTCGTGTGGGAGGATATATATACATACGTGACGCTGCCGCCGCCGCCGACGACGACGACTCGAGTCGAGTACACACCACTGACCCGGAGGCTGTGGGGTATACGCGAATCAGCTTGCCCTGCCCTCTCTCTCTTTTACCCCTTTCTATACCCCTCCCCTGCTTTTCTTTATACTGTAAACGAGGAGCCTTGCTTCTCTAGGCTTCGATCCCCACACACTAGCCCTTCACCCTATATACGCCCTTACGCCCTATATATGTATAATACGTTGCTCTACTGGCCGACTGTTATAAATGTATGTAATGTAGGTAAATGTGTATGCGTATGTTTACGTTTCTCGTTTTCTCTTATTACGCGACAGGATAGCGACCGATTATACTGACATTGATTTTTTTTTTGGCAGCTTGATGCAGTTGATGCTTTGGGGTTGTTTTTTAATTTTTTTTCAATTTTTTTTTTTTTTTTTTGGTTGAGTGAAAAGCTGGACAGTAAGTGATGCAGGTTATATATTTTATAGCAATTGAGTACCTATATTACACCTGCCCTCAGGCTTTAATTTGACCTTTTTAGGGAAAAGAGAGAAAGAGAGAGAGAGAGAGAGAGAGAGAGAGAGAGAGAGAGAGAGAGAGAGAGGAAAAGTAGAGGACCAAGCTTCGAAAATGCTACGGCTAGCTTGGGTCTTGTACTCGAGATGTTTAAAGAGTTTGTTGTTTGGGAGGTAGAAAAAAAATGAAAAAAAAATATAAATATATCGTTATTGTGGAGTATGGTTTTTTTTTTGTTTATTTTTGGTAAATTGGTTGGGAAGGTGATCCATTTTTTAAAAAGTGTACGAAGCTTCATTAACAAAATTTTGTTAGACTTGTTATTAAAAAGTCTTTTTTAGCTGATGCACAAGTAAATTTTGGGAGTAAGAAGAAGAAAAAGAAAAAATAAGCTATTTTAAAATTTTTGGAGTAATTAAATTTTAAAATTTATTTCCTCTCATAGATTATGATATCAACGTTATAACTTAAGTGCTTTTACTCAGCAAAACTTTATGGATATACAATGCATTTAACCCATGTTGCGGGTAACCCTGACTATATACTCACGAGGCAACTTCTTCTTTTTTTTCTTTTATTTTTATTTTTATTATTTTTTTTCCATCGTAACTTTGCAACTAAATAGGTTAGGCGTTTTAGAAACCGCACAAATTAAAGCTGACAGTGTGTAAAGTTTCAGTAAAAAGCTTCAGAATTCATGTCGTATAAATTCTTGGATGGAAAAATAATATAAAAGCATTGCAGATAATTAATATCCATTTTATCACTGCCAAGCTTGCATTTGAACTTTTTTTTTTCAATCTTGAAATATTTTGCTTGCTTGATTATTTACCGAAATTGAGTTTAATTTAATTAAAAAAAAAAAAATTGTACATCATTAAAATTCCATTCGGACAATTTCGCACATTTAAAAAAAAAAAAAGAAAAAAAACAAAATTCACAATAATTTACAATTAAAAAAAAAAAGAAGTTTGTTTTTGCAGAATACAAGAAGCAAAAATTAAAAAAAAAAAAAAGAAAGTAGTAGCATAAGAAAAAAAAAAATAAAAGAACAGCAACGACTCAAACACAAAAGAAATGAACATCAAGCAAAGAAGATCAGACGAGTGGACGTAGTGAATATTTGATGTGATGTCGCATGTAGCTTAGCATCCGTGAAAAAGAGAAAGAGACAACTCAAGCTCATGTTCGCGTGCAAATCTTTTGTACGGCTGACATGGGATCTCGGGTTATACCAGCCAAAGAGGAGGGAGAATCTATATCTTTCCACTGCCGAAAGTCGATACGATGGATAGTCTTGAGTTGGAATAGAGATAGAGAGAGATAGAAAGAGAAATAGAGAGAGATTCTATCCTCCAAAAGTTCTCCTAGACGATAAGTTCGCACGTGAGTTACCCATTCCCCTCCTTTTGGCAAAGCTTTGCGGTTTGTAGTGTAAGTTCTATGAAACGATACTGGGTAAAAGAGAATTGTGTGGAGAGGAGGAGGGGGTAGGGGTAGAGGCATTAATTAGCGCATGCCTGTGGCTTGGTTGAACTGACTTGAAAGTATCGTCTGTTTTCATTTCTGAAATGAGGTAGGAAAGTTTTGATGCTGCATTTTTTCTTCTTTTTTTTATCTCCTATTTGGGAAGATTTTTTCGTATTGTTTTTACTTACGTACTAAATTTTATTCTCAATTCTTTTTATGCAGTGTGTTTGTTGATAAAGATTGTGAATGATTTTATGTAAATCGTGGATGAATAAAGAATAATTTTCAAAAGAATTTAATTTAGCGTTAATAGGACTGAAATTATTGTAAGGGAATCAGAAATGTAAGTAGAACAATCTGAGAATAGTCAGACATAAATGGATATCGTTAGTTTTCAATTATTATTTAAGAAATTAATTTTAGCAGAACTTTTTAAAGCTTTTATAAGCTTTAAAATTAAGGAATACACATGTTCTGTCAATGACTGTTTAAAAGTTTTATTACAATTCAATAACATCACCTTGAAATCGTTTAATTTTAAATCCATATTTTCAACCACCAAGATCATGAAAGCTGTGCATCTCTACAATCCCAGCAAATATCGATGTGGCATTGGTGAAAAGAACAAATTAGATTTCACTGAATAAAAGATTTGGTCTGGTAAAAATAAAAACTGTTTCAACTCGTCCTTATTTTCAGTAGTTAGTAGAGCTTGCGCGCTTCGACCTTCTCTTCTCTTATCCTCTTTGAGCGACCTTTAATCAAATTTAAAGCCATGGGCAGTGTGAAAGCACACAAATCGCTCATTCGAGTAGAAATATAAAAGTGTAATCAAAGAATGGTAAAATGGAAGAAGCTTACTATTACAGCTTGGATATAATGGCATCCATCAAGAAAAAAACCGAGTGGGAGAAAAGAAGCGATGAGAAAGAGATTTTATGATAGTATATGTGAGACAAAGATGCAAAGATGGGAGTGAGTAAAAGGTGGTGCAATAAGATATAGTCAGTGCTGTTATCTATGTGTGAAATAGAGGGTTGATGTGAAGATGATGTAAAAAGGAGACATATTTTTAAAGAGAAACTAGAGACAAAAGATATGATGGGAATCTTAAAGGAGTGAGAAAGTAAGAAGATTGTTTCGTTGAAATTCGCACGTGGGATGTTAAAGGTAGACATTAGATACATGAGAAATGGAACGCTACTGCAGAATAAATTAATGATGATGAATCTGGATGTAAGACTGGAGCTGAGTATTATGATGAAATGAAAGGAGGATGTAAGAAATGAAAAAATAATCTTGATGCAGATTTTTACAAATTTTTTAAAGAATAAAAAATCTTGTAATGAGTAAAAATAAAATAAAAAAATTTTTTACACAAAATCTCTTGAAAATTCAAAAAATTGTGACATTTATGATTTCAAAATATTGCTTACTCACATTGATGACTGTAAATGTATTTTATTTATTTTGTTTATTTTTTTTTTACAAAAAATATAAATGAAATAAAAATTACAAAAAAAAAAGAAGCAGACTGTGTTATTTTTAGAAATTACTCTGTGTTCAAATTAGAGCAATGGAAGCTTTAACATATAAAACAAAAACATCCATCACAGATATGTATATATCTAAATACGTGTCAAAAACTAAAAAAAAAGTCATTCAATTACTTAACTTGACATATCTCGCATTTAATAACTATATTTAACTTGCTACGTTACTTCTAAAAGCACTTTTACTTTTCACCATTTCATACATAAGCTCATCTAACCATACTCGTATAATAAAAAATAATTCACAAATAAAAGGTAATCTTAAAAATCTCAGTGAAACGAGGCGTAAAAAAAAAGGGTGTTGTGTATATGCTATCATGAAAACGTAGCTTGTTTCAAAATCAAGACTACATCCTACATGTACCGGGGAAAAAACTAGACGAAGGAAGGTATACGTATATACTAACGGACAAACAGAAAAGTGTCTAGCAGAAAAAAGTGCAGGAAAAGACGACGAGACTAAAAGAGCTTGTGTGTATATGTCTCTCTACGTTTAATGTCGTATATATAGCAAAAGAGGGTAAAGCACACGGAGATTGAACGATCCGGAAAATAGCGGAGGTTATTTTCAACAATACCACCGTTTCTTCTCTCTTCCCCTCTCTCTATCCTTTAAGAAAGGGTTGAAGCAACGTTTCTACCAGCTTTGATTCGATATAAAACGTCCGCTAGCTCTTATTTTGTCGACTTTTAAAAAATTTTTACGCTTTATTCGTGAAAGTATATATATTTAAACGTGTAAGAGTGGCATTTTGTACGTGTATGT
The DNA here is from genome assembly GCA_030522805.1 of Leptomastidea abnormis. Lineage (NCBI taxonomy): Eukaryota > Metazoa > Arthropoda > Insecta > Hymenoptera > Encyrtidae > Leptomastidea > Leptomastidea abnormis. Next base: position 2,505 of record JAPYZE010003191.1, on the reverse strand, counting down.
CGTGCATTTATTTTGGTCGTTAACTTTGATTTTTCTATTGCTCTTTACGTTTATTTTATAGGTAAAGCAATTTTTCGAGAATTTCACGTTTCCGCACCGTCTTTTTTACTTTTGGTTATATCACGTGTGAATTGTGATTGAGTCAGTCAGAGAAAAGAGAAGTTAAGATTTCTTATAAAAGCTGTGAAGTGGTGTGAGGTTCTTTTTAAAAAGATTTTTCCTTGTGGTTTTTTTTATAGTCGATATATAGAAGCTTGAGGCTACATTTAATAAATTGGATTTTTTAAATTGACATGAAATTTCTTTATTTTTATTTTTCAATCAATTGAAAATAGGTAAGCTTTCAAAAGTTAAAAGTAATTAATCAATTTTGTATTGCATTCTTGTTTTTTTCTATTTTTACTTTGTAATTCGTTTATGTTCACACAAACAAAACGTACAATTTATCTTGTATTTTTGTGATATATTAACACTTTCAGACAGATAAAATTATAGTAAATCGATTGACTTAAAATACCAGATATCAAAATAAGTTTTCTTTCTCGATATAATCTTACAAACTTGCTTATTGAAAGTTTAACAAACGACGATATTAAAGGTAATGTTGAACTATATACGTATATTGAATATCGCCTCTAGAAACATCAAACTTTTTATTTTAAACTTTCGTCAAAGCCAGATGAAAAGTAATTATATCTGACAAATAAAATAAAATACAGAGCGTAAAGTAACAAAAGTTTATATTTAAAAGTATCTGTTATTATTATTATTATTTTTTTTTTTTTTCATAAAAACTGAGACTAACAAAACAGTGGATAAAAAAAAGTAAAAGAAACAAATGCATTAAGTATATTGAGTATTGCTCTCACGTTTTGATTAAAAAATACTTTGAACTTTTCATTTAGGTCGTATTTGCGTTTGATTCTATTCGCTAAAACTCGTAGTGGATTAAAACAAAAACAAAAAAAAATAAAAAAGCGAAAATTCATGGGAGTTGAATCAATCTGAACTTTAATGAACACTTTATACACAGTAATAAAATATTGTTCAGCCACTCCAAACTTAAAGTTTTGAGTACAAAAGTATTGCTGGAACGCATAAAAATTTTTCTCTCAAATTAATTTCCATCAATCGATCAATAAAACAATTACAAAAAAAAAGATGATTTCTTTGAATTTTTCAAAATGCAATTTTTTCATTCTAGATAAATGTTTTCTATACTTATATCGAATCCCTACTGTTCTTACAATGCTTTCTACGCAGTTGGATCCGATAATAGGTTAATGCAACAAAAAAGATAAAAAATAATCAAAAAACAGTAATACTCAAGGGTACACTCAAACAAAATTGAAAAGAAAAGAAAATGAAACAAAAGAACGAAGGTTACGTGAATGAGCAGTAAATCCTCAAGCCGTTATTTTACCTCATCCATACATACACCAGACTCACCTAACAAGATTTTCTTGTCAGTCGATTTCCGTTTAGGGTATACCGGACAGTCAAGTGTTTGAAAAGACCTTGGTTGCTCAAGAAGAAGAAGAATAAGGTTTTTCGATTCTTTGATAAAATATATATAGGATGCATCTTGCAGGTAGCTGTTTCCAATAACATAAGGAATCTCTGAACAAGGAAAAGTAACAAGCAAGATGAAGGAGAATGTCAAGTAGGGGTACAAAGGGGTATACCTGTGTACATGTAGAAAATGTCGTGTGTCTCTGCAGAGTCTCTTTTGAATTTTGTGTATTGAGTTATTTCAAGATACAAATTTTTTGTAATGAATAAATTTTAGGATAATACGTTTTAATTATCGCTTTGATTTAATGTTTGACTTTAATTGTATAACTGGCTTTATTTTTTTAAAGCTTTTAAAAATTTTATTAGATTGTAGATGATGAATGAAAATGTTGATCTTTAAATTTTCTGTTATCTTTATCTCATAACGGTTTCATCAAAATCTCAAAGTAGTTACACACTTCATTTACCTTGTAAAGCAGAAACTTCAATGTTATTCTTTCATTTATCTTTTTGGTACAGTATATTATCGTAAGCTTACCAATTAGTCCATATTTTCAGTATGTACATTAAAACTTGTATTAAATCATAATTTAAGAAATGAAAAAAAAAATTAAATAAAAATATTCATCTGTAATTAAATTTAATATTATATTTTATTAAAATATAAAATAGAATTTAAACAAGCCAATTATCTATTTATTAAATTATATTGATAATAAAGTATCAAAGCTCACAAAGCAGCCCTTAAAAGTTTGTTCAAACAAAATTTTTGTACTGACTGACGTTTATTAAAACTATACGTCACACATTGCACTTTCCTCCAATCTTACAAGTTTTTAGTAAGACTCCCTAGAGCTAAAGCCAAATAAGAAAACACCTTACCTTCACACATATACCTACACACATATAATATACATCTACACGTCTATCTCAGAAGCGAAAAACATAAAAGTTTACGACTCTTACAAGCGGTTTATCGACACACCAACC